>JAPQRP010000003.1:693838-705061 GCA_037367295.1 Apogon hyalosoma
AAATGGGTCATATCTGATGACCATGAAAAGATGAAGAACTGTATTTACACCAATTATTGACATGTATTAATAGGATTTTTTTAGATGGTGTTGGTCGACAGTGGATGTTTGGGTCTTTATGGGTTAAATACAGTTGTAAGTTTATCATCTAAAGTCTGTATATTTGAAGACATTAAATTAGTCAGACGCAGTGTAAGGTCGTATTGTTGGTTTTGTGCTTTATAAAAAACAAGGTGAAACATTTCTCGCTCATATTTTCTTCAGGCGACAACAGCTTCGTTCCCTTTCAGTGAGAACCAGTGAAAGTCTATGCATACGACACCTCATTACTCAGCCCAACACGTCATATAAAACGCATTACAGCGAGAACAAATGAAACTCTAAAACTTAACGAAGCCACATACAGCCGCCACGTTCCAGCAGGAAAATCAGTTAAATTAGTCAGTTTTCTTGAACTCTACCGTGATATTTTCTTTTCTGCAGCGACTTAGAAGAATTCACTCGTTCATAACCTGTGACTGTGTTCAACATTAACTGAATTTGTTCACTTTTCCCTTTTGCAGGTTCTTCAAAAAACAGTTCTTTTCTCTTCCACATCAGGTTTTGAGCCACAACAGGAGGAAGAAGCAGAAATGAGCTGAGGAAAATACATGTGAAGTGAAAAACAGCAGGAAAAATGGATGTGAAACGAGAAAGGATGTAGTGGTTCGGTTCAAGTAGTTGTTATCTGAGGAAAATGGTGAAAACAAACTGATATTTCATAATTTTTGTCATTCATTTCCATTATTCTCAATGTAAATTATCAGTAATGTTTTCAGGGAGCTGGCTATAACTTAACAACTCCTCCTCTAATTCAGTTTTATTACCTCACCGGCCGAGCTACTGTGAAGGCGCTGTGTCCGACACCATCTTTGTTGTTGTCGTCTTTGTCTTCACATTGTTAGCAATTTCTTCAAACATCTCTCAAACATCTTCTCTGATGAAGCTCCAGGACGGATTCATTTCACATTTTATCTGAATCTTCCTCAGGACAGTAGTCGCTTTTCCATTGACCCTCAAATTGCGTGAATATAACTTGCGCTTCAAAAATTTCCCAATGGAAATATGACAATTTCGCCAAAACTCTCATTTTTTGATTAAAAGTTTTTGCGCTGGCAAGAGTTGTTTTTTTTGGGTGTAGCACAATTGGTATATCATGCAAAACTGCAATGGAAAGAGCTATTTGTGCAACTAGAGTCACATGAATAAAAAATGGATGTTGATGGACGTTACAACAAGAGAAGAAGAGTTGAACCCAAACGTGTGTATGTGTGGACGCAGCAGGAAACCACATCAGTTTAGAATTTAGTAGCAGATAGAGGGAGAATATAGAAGAATAATGAATATATCTGTAAATCAGCACCATATTTACGTTCATCTCCATGTTCATGGAATGACTTCTCGTGTCATCTTGCGCTAATAAATAAATAAATAAATCATCGCATTTGTGATTTAATGGAAAAATCGACATCACGCACTTCTGTTTTTACGACATTTAGTAAATATTGCTTGTTTTGCACAGATGTCCAATGGAAATGCGACTAGAATCTATAAAGTTTGTTTACAGTTTTGAGAAATTGACATTTTGAAAATTTTCATTTCAGTCTAGTTCCTACTGATCACTGATAAAAGTCATATATAGACTGTGATTGGATGAGTTGAGTTCTCCTCCAGTGGAAGTCCCGCCCACTTCTATAGTTAGATTGATCTGCATCCAGACCACAGCACTGGAACATAGAACAGAACCTGAGAACCTCACACATTCAACTGGGGATTGATTCAGATAGAACAGACACTGACACACAGGGACACTGGAACTGTTTGGTTTTTTTCCCAGTAGGATGGAGGTGCATAAATAAGAAAAAAGTACATAATGGAAATAGTTTTATGACTGGAGTTTCAACATCAGGCAGAGGTAAATACCCGTAAATACCTGGATGTATTTGTGGTTGAATCACCTGATATTTTAGAGTATTTCACATCCACTTTTACTGCTTCATTTTTCAATTGACAAGCATTTTCATCAGTTCCACTTTTACCAGTTAATGTCTGTTTCTTCCACGCTTCGCATCCTGCAAAGTGTTGGACATGATGAATATTAAAACAGTTTTTCTTCCCTCGTTCGACCTGATCTGCTGTGGATTATGATATGATGACCGTAACGTTGAGCCTGTTTAGATGCACACACTGATCACGATCTGATTTCTGGAGTTGTCAGACTATTAATGATCATATAAACAGTATAATCTGTTACAGAGTTTCTGCGGGTCATTAAACAGCCTTAAAAGTCATTAAATAGATTTTATGAAAATAAGGCCTTAAATGGCATTAAAAAGCATTAAATTAGATTTGTTGATACCTGCAGAAACCCTGAAATATGTTTTATTAGCTAACAGCAGTAATAGGTTATGAAAAATCGGATTAACACACCTGGATTTCCCCCTAATCCTCTGAAGTCTTCCTGCATTTGTACCTAGTAATCTGATTTACGTAGTTCTTTTACATCAGCACATAAGAAAAAAGAAATTTCAGAAAACTGACATGAGCAGAAGACAATAATAGGAAGTTTGATTCTACACAGTAAAAAATGCAGTGTCAGTATTTCAGAGTCAGGTTTTTTTAACCTAGATAGAGTATTTTTAGCTCTATGAAGAGTAAACCAGCTCTAACAGTAGAGTTAAAAGTCAGTGTAAAGTTCTTCACAGATGCAGTGTAAAATTCAACTCTGCAGAGTGATGATTAGTGCCAGTCTGCCGCATTGCATTGTGGGTACTGGACATTTTACTCATCATGTTCTATTTTATGTGCAGGGGTTCGGGGGTGGGGGGGTGTCATATTTATTTAGGTTAATGTGTCGGTTTCATAACGTTTATTGGCCTTTTCATGTTTATTTTTTATTAATGTGACACCATTAGTCAGACCTGTAGGAAGAACAATGACAAACATGATTGTCACTATGAAGCAGTCATTGTATTAGTGAGGGGAGGATTTAGCTCTTTCAAAATAAGAGCAGGTCCTGGGGTGATTTAATCCCATGTACCAATTGTTCTCCCTTCAAATTATAAGTATAATAATCACTTAATCGCATAATAAAAAAAATAAAGAATTACGTCAAGAAATTACTGACGATCACCTCACGACCCCCACCTTGGGAACCCCAGCAATTCTACATTGTTTCAATATTAACACATTACAGAGTCATTTTTAAACTAAATTTGGAGTAAAAAAAATAGCTCCATAAAGTGTAATCATATTACTTTCACAGTGGGAAAACACCACAGTGTCAAATATTTTTACATATGTCATTGTTAATTTTGACACTTTTGACTAATTTAATTCCGAGTAGAATTAACTCGGAAAATTTGACACTGGCCATAAAGGAAATTTAACTTTAATTTTGTGTGGGGCCAAATGTTATCTGAATAAGAGTTAAGTCCAACTCTCTTAGAGTTTAATGGACACTGTTTTTTTACTGTGTACCATCACTATGTACCTACTCTGGAAGAAATCCAGTAATAGACTAAAACATCCAGGTTTTACCGTTTTATCGATTATTGTCGGCTCAGATTATTGTAATTAGCTGATTACTCCCAGTTATTGGACTTTTATGGTCATGTAAACAGGCTCATTGATTCCAGACACTCACTTCATTCATGTCTTTAGGCGACACTTTACCAACTGTGTACGTCACGGCTGAACCAGATGTTGGCGTCAGAAACCGAGGCTCAGAGTCATCACCTGAGGAGGGAAACCCACCAGTGGAGGGAGGGGACGGGAGGGGGGCGGCTGCCGTGATTGGACGACCTAAACCTGCAATGAGCGGTCGCAATGGCACCAGGCCCAACCTCAGTGAAAGGCCCACATTGTCCCGGAGGCCAACTGTACCCGGCTCGTTCCGCTTCAACACAACCAGAGTTGTGTCTGGAGGGAGAAAAGTTGGCTCGGGCCCTTTGAGAAAGGCACCGATAGTACCCAAGAAACCAAAACCAGGTGTCTCCGTCTCAGCAGACAGCACAGAGCCCAATGTGGAAGCATCAAACACTGACAGGACCGACGAAAAAAACGCAGCTGTAATATTTGGGTCCGATTCAGGAACAAACAGGCAAAGGAGCTCCGAGGAGGAACCGACTGCTGAATCCAAAGAGCAACCAGATGTTGGCAGGGGAAGCGACACTGATCCGGCGTCTTCAGAGCCAATCGGGGTCGGTGAAAGCCACAAGACGACATGTATGAACAAAATTAAAGTGACACACATCAGATTACCCCATAAGGACAGAGGCGGCGGCTGCAAAGAGGACGGAACGGTGCTGGTAGGAAAGAAAACAGGTTCACACAGAGGTTCAGGAGATGAGACTCTGGAAAACGAGGATCCGAAGCTGTCGTCAACGGAGACAGGACTCGAAACCAGAGAGCCGGATCCTTTACATAAGCTCCTGAAGAACACTTTCAAAAGTATGAATATCACAACCTTTTCTGTCCACCTGTCCAAACCGTCCAACCTGTCCGTGGATGCAGACCGGGTGACCAAGCAGATCTTAGGTGGAATGAAACCTTTGCTGTCATCCTCGTCTGTACCGAGGTCCTCATCTTCAGACTCATCAGCCGCCTCTTCTTCATCATCATCATCATCACCTTCAGACACTTCGTCATCAGGTGTTCCCTCATCACCTTTGTCAATATCCTTCTTCTCTGTACAATCGTCTTCAGGGACAACACCTGAATCACTATCAACATCAGGATCATCATCTTCAGACTTGTCAGGATCTGGTTCTTCATCATCAGCCTTACCTGTACAATCATCTTCATGGACAACACCAGGATCGTCATCACCTTCAGACATATCAGCACCAGAAGCTCCTTCATCATCGTTATCTGTACAACCAGCTTCACGGAAAACAGCAGGATCATCATCATCATCATCACCTGAAGCTCCTTTCCTGTCATCTGAATCTGAACAATCATCTTCACAGAAAATAGCAGGATTAGGATCTTCATCACCTTCTGACACCTCATCCTCAGCTGCCTCCTCATCATTTATATCAGCATCCACCGTATCAACAGCAACACATTTGTCAACACCTTTAACAGCTTCATCATCACCATCACTTCCAGGATCATCTTCTCTAACCTCAGGAATCTCTGACACAGTTGGAAGCCATGAACCACACATTGATAAAACCATGAGGACCACTGACATTGCACCGCCTGAAGATCAAAAAGCACCGGCCTCAAAGGAAGGTGGGGCACCTTTTTTCCGTCGCACACTTCTAAGAGGTGGATTTGCCCGCCGTCCACGCCCAAACCTGGGGTCCTTTCAAAACAAAACCCATCAAAACTTGAGAGTTCCTCACCGTTCCCCATCTTCTTTGAATCTCCCTCCCAGAAAAGAGCAAGAGATAAGGCTTACCTCACCAAATGAGTTATCATCTTCATCCGCTTCTTCAGAAGATTCACCTTCAACTGAGGGAAATGCAGATCTGAGGAGTACAAATGGAAACAATGATGGTGCAACAACTCCTGGTTCCTCTGGAGGTGACCAAAACCAGAAAACGATGCTGACAGAAAGATCGCGCCTCCTAATTCGTCGTCCACTTCCCCAGAACAGTGGATTCTTCCGTCAACTTCCTCCAAAAGTGGGAGCTTTTCACAACCAAACTCGTCCAAAATCACGGCCGCTGGTGCGTCCTGCTTCACCCATAATTCCTGAAACTGAAACACAGGATGTTAAGTCTTCCAATGAAGCCCCAGCTTCTTCATCACCTCCTATTGTCAGTCAATCACATCTGGTCGAAGCTACGGGTCCGGTTGGAGATGAAACTGATGATAGATCCTCGATTCTAATGTCTGCTGAATCAAATCAAACTAGAGCCAATGGACGTCCTGTCTTCCATCGTCCAAATTCTAAAGTTAGTTTTCCACGTCGTCCACACCCAAATGCTGGATCTTTCCAAAACCGAACCCGTGTAAACATGAGACCTCCCATACGTAAGCCTTTTCCAACCAGAAAACTAAATGTGACCAGTGGCATCGATGCTAGAAGGCAAACTAGCCAGTCAGGTAAGGATATCAACCTGGAGGTTATTGAAGATAGAACTTCAGGAGATGTCCATAGACCTGCACAAGAAGTCCACATTAGGTCAGGAGAAGATGACAGCATAGGGTTAAAGGTAAATTCTCAGATAGATGATCATGGAAGAACCATCAAAACACAATCTAGCCAGTTAGAAGATGGAGTTAAAGGGAGAATCCAGTCAAACAAAAACAGGGAAGAAGAATCTGTTGTCACAGAACCTCATTCTGACGCCACAGTCCATGAACTGAACATCAACAGTGACATTAGAAACCCAGACAGACCAAACATAAACCCAGATAGACCGAGTACTAATGTAGACAGAACAAACATAGATCCAGATGAATCAAACATAGATCCAGATGAATCAATTACATCTCCACACAGGCCAACGACAAATCCAGAAAGATCAAGTAGTAACCAACACAGACCAAATATCAATCCAGGACGGCCAAGTAGTAAAGTAGACAGACCAGGTATAAACCCAGATGGATCAATTACATCTCCAGACAGAAGTGTAAACCCAAACAGGTCAATTACCAGACATAGTTCTACCTATACTAGACCCAGACCATCAAAACCAGTCAAACCTCCAAGGACACCCAAACCAAAGGGGAGAATACCAGCACAAAGTCACACCCAGATGAGGAACAACACTGACGGAGTCCAGATAGGAGGTGATAGAGAAAGGGAGTTTGACAGTAAAACTGTACAGACGAGGATCGGAGATTCCAAACCTCTGACGGAATCTGATGTTTCAAGGAAACCGTTGGACAATGTGGCCGTGACGAACCGGACGTCTGATGGATTTACAGTCGTATGGGACGCACCAGAGGGGAAGTACAAGAACTTTGTTGTAACTGGGAAACAAAACAGAAAAGATGAACATCCAAAGGTGAAGAAAGGGGAACAAGCTCAGGAGGACGACAATGAAGGTGACAAGAACGAGCATCATCCGACTGAAGAGACAGAAAATATAATCCCTGAAAACGGACGGATCCAAAGTACGACGATAAAACCTCCAACAGAAGGTGAAAAACCCATCAGAGAAGTTCTTCCAGGTTCGGCTCGCTTCTACCAGTTTGAGAATCTGCTCCCTAAGACCGAGTACACCGTGACTTTGCTTGGGAAGGGTCCCGGCCTTCTGTCCAGGCTGCACAAGCTGGTCATCAGCACAGGTACAAGCCATTGTAACAGCAGACCTCCATGAACCTCTGCTGTACAATGCTGCAACATTACTGTCGATGTTGTAAACCCTCTTCAGAGCACTTTCCTTCTGGCCTTGCACCTTCAGCCCATTCACAGAACAACATCTGGTGCTGAATTCATTTCAGTGTTGACTAATCGCCGTTTGTGTTGGTATGACTGCAGATGTCAGCGTCTTCATTTAATCCTCTTCCATGTTCACGTCAAGAGCTCAGATGTTGCTCTTGAAAACTGTAAGCTTGAGGTTTACAGTTCCTGATGTCGTATTATGTTTGTTTGGCAACGTAACAAGTTGTGCTTTTGGTTTTCATGATGTTGATCAGCTGTTTACAATGTTGTGTTTGTGAACTAATACATCAGCTCCCACTGATACATGAAATATCAATCAATCAATCAACTTTATTTATATAGTGCCAAATCATAACAAAAGTTATCTCATGACACTTTACATATAGAGCTGGTCGAAACAAAACTCTCAATACCTCATGAATTAGCACGATGGAATAAACACTTAAACCATTAAGCAGTGCCACAATTTGACTGTTAGTAATTTTGGCTAATAACATGTACACTAGCTTATGTTTATAGTTTTTTTGGAGGGTAATTTGCCAATTAGCATTAGCATCCACAGCATTTTGGCTAATTTACTTCAGGTTTTCCAAACAGTTATGAGC
This sequence comes from Apogon hyalosoma, assembly GCA_037367295.1. Taxonomy (NCBI): domain Eukaryota; kingdom Metazoa; phylum Chordata; class Actinopteri; order Kurtiformes; family Apogonidae; genus Apogon; species Apogon hyalosoma. The sequence goes on from JAPQRP010000003.1 coordinate 701,828, forward strand.
CTTAAAGGCAAAATATGTTGCATTTTCATTTGAAAACAAAGTGACTGTGGTTTCTTCTGCTTTTCTCAGTTACTGCGAATAATGAAGTAACGAGTCATTTTTTTCATTTTCCAATTGTGAGTTCTCAGTTGTATATGAAAAGAATGAAGATACACGGATTCTTCTAGCTTTGATTATGACTCATTCATTTTTATGTTCTGTAAAACTGGGTCTGCAGTAGTTGTAACTGCAGATTTCATGGGAATACATCATATGTCATGTCAACTCTTAAGTGTTTCCCGCCCTTTTGTTCTTATCTGCATAACTTTATTCTCCAAATTATTGACTTTTAAGGCAAACGGTGCATTTTTGTTCCTGTTGATGGTTCAGTTTAGAATTGACACAAAACGTCACAGATGATGTTAAAATGTACAAAAGCTCTGCTACTTTTAGTCTCTTTATGTCATGATTTAGGTTTGATTTATAGGTTTGGGTCAAAACTAGACGGTTATCATCATGTTGTCAGTAGAAACACTCAAACGTCGTCTCCACATACACCTCCTCCTCCTGAAGGTATATATGTGACTTTAGAACTACAGGACCCAGCTGGCTCATGTAAAAATACAACCACTAGATGTCACTAAACCACAGTATGAACTCAAGGTCGTTCTTCGCAGAGAGCTGAGAACATGACGAAGTTACCTGTGTCCCTTCCACCATAACTCCCATCATTCACTGCTGCTCTGATCTTCTCTCATTCAGGGTAAACTAACCTCACCATCTTCTCTGACGCCTTCACCCCCGGCAGGGTAAGACCACGCTGGTCGTCTCTGCATCTCCACCTTCCACTTCCATTTGGATAGTCCACAATTTAATCCCATCGCTGTTTTTTTTTTCTTTAATTGTTGATGATATTAAGGCGTGTTTCAGAAATGTGATTCCCATCCTTCACACCTTTGATGCGTTTCTTCACCTCCAGCTCTTCAGACTCGTTGAATTCACATCTTTTTGGTTGCATTCATCCTTTAACCCTTTCATGCCTAGTGTTCATCTGTTCTACAGCTGTTCTCTTGTATATTCATGAGTTTGGTTGTTTTAGTTCCATATCAGCCAACACAGTGGACGCTGGTGCATCGTCCCATACACTGACACCTACTGGCCAGTCATGGGAAGTGCATGCATTTATTTTTTTGTTCTTTACTCATAACCAAGATGGCCGACAGGAAGTCAGAAATGCTGACTGTCCCAGGAACATCTTGTAAATCCTTCTACATCAGGAAACACCCCTGAAGGGAGAAAAAATATGCAGCATCAATTAGCATCTAAGGATTAATATCATTGGTCAAAATTGCACAGATTTATTTTATATTGGATGAAATTTACCGTTAACCCCATGTCGACTAAATGTGATTCCATGCATCAGCAGTCGCTTTTTCATTGACCCTCAAATTGCGCACATATAACTTGCACATAAAAATTTACCTAATGGAAAAATAACTTCACCAAAACTCGTTTTTGATTAAAAGTTTTTGCTCTGGCAAGAGGTGGTTTTTCAGGCATCGCGCAAATGATATAATCACACAAATCTGAAATGGAAAGACCTTTTACTGCAACTAGAGTCACGTTAATAAAAAAAATAAATAAATAATGGATGTTGACGGACGTTACAACAAGAAGAAGAAGAGTTTTAAAAGAAACGTGTGGGTATGTGTGGACACACCAGGAAACCACATCATTTTTTAATTTAGTAGGAGATAGAGGGGAAAACAGAAGAATAATGAATATATCTGTAAATCAACACCATGTTTACATTCATCTCCATGTTTATGGAATGACTTCTCGTGTCATCTCACGGTAATAAATAAATAAAGAAATCATTTCATTTGTGATTTAATGGGAAAAGCGACATTACGCACTTCTGTATTTTTGACGTTTAGTAAATATCAGTAAAGTTTTACACAGATGTCCAATAGAAAAGTGACTAGTGTCTGTATTTACACTTTAATTCATCCCATTACTGTAACTTTAATGTTCTGGATAAACCTGATCTGAACCAACAGGTTTGAGTGGAAATCAGTGGATAAATGTTATTAGAGTGGAATTAACAGGGTTTTTTTCATATTATCTCCAGAATATGTTAAAATGTGAGCAAACATCAGATTAGCAGCTTTAAAAATGTTTTTATATCATAGTTTTCAACATTTATCCTATATTGGTTTGTTAAACCAAAAGTTAAGCTCATGGTCCATAAAAATAGGTCCGTAAAATATTTAATTGCATTGTATTTTTCAGGCTTAAAGAGGAATAAAAACACTCAGGAAAAAAAATCTTGATTATGGTTCTTATAGTTCATGCATGAAAGGGTTAATAATCCTTCCTGCCACGCTTTGTTTTGCAGGTTTGAGTGAGCGGCTTTTCTTAAATCCACCACTTGTCTCCTTTTTGCTGCTGTCCAGGATCCATCACCTGTTTCAATGTGACCCTGTTCATGTCCGTATATGAGTTGTATACTGTATATATGTTTGCATTGTACATATATACACAGAAAACCATCACAGCACTAATAGCAGATGTGTGGATGAAAAAATAATAATGTACACACTGTGTCCTTTAGCAGATCTTCTATCATAACCTTAAGATTTATTTATTTTAACTCCTTTGTGATCACTTTTCTCACTTCTGTCGACTTAAATTTGCTGTTTTTCTTTCCTCAGACTGTTATAAGTTCTTCTTTCTCTTCATTGTTTCCAAACTTTGGTGTTCTGTGTACTGTCTTGTAGCATTCAGGGCTTGTGTTCTAATGTTTAATGTCCTTTCTGTTGTCCAGGCCCGGAGCCTCCGTCTAACATCGTCTTCAGTCACGTGACAGAGAACTCTCTGACGGTGTCGTGGACCAAACCTAAGAGTCCCGTCAGTGGTTTCAAAGTCACCTACACCCACTCAGAGGACGGTGAGAAAACACCATCTGGGGTTTATTAGCATATGGACTTTACGCAGCTTTAACTGATCTGTGTTTAGCTGTTATAGGTTCTGTTGTCCATCCAGTTTGAATATCTGAGGAGAACCCGGAGTGTCTTTCTTCAGATTTAACACAAACGTTTGCAATAAACCGATTAGATTTTAGTGGTAAAAGGTCAAAAAGACTAACATTAACACAATGGATCCAACCCCACCCACCAAAGGGTCCAATCCCACCCACCAAGTGGTCCATTCCCACCCACCAAATGGTCCAATACCACCCACCAAAGGGTGCAA
>JAPQRP010000003.1:717209-731796 GCA_037367295.1 Apogon hyalosoma
GCTTGCCATGGTAGCTCCAGTAGAAGATGCTCATGCTGGATCTGGCAACACCTAGTCTGGGGGGGTGGGGATGGGGGGTGCCATGCTCTACTGTGTTTTGAATGTGATTGCAGTACCAGTTTTGGCCACAAACCTACATACGACTCCTTTAAAACAATTAAAACCATCTCTTTATTTTCTACACCTTACATTAACGTCCTAAAATCTAAACACATTTCAATGAGTCCCTTTACATCAGCAGACTAATCAGATCATTGTAATGATGCGTTTACATGCACTTCAGAAATACGATAATCCATAAACCCTGGTTTTGACGTTTCAGTCCATTATTGGATTTATTTCAGGGTTCGTACGCTCATAGTGACGTAGAATCAAATGTCCTGTTATCGTCTTCAACTCACATTTGTCTACGTAGCTTCCATTTTCTGTGATTTTAATAGTTTTTCCACATGTGCAGATGTAAAACAACGAAATAAGTCAGATTAACGTGTGTACATGCAAAATCCAGGTGCGTTAATGTGATTTATCATAATCAGATTATACTGTTTACATGATCAGTAATAATCTGAACACTCCACACGTCAGATAATGATCAGAGTTTTAGTGTGAATGTAAACAGGCTCAGGATGTGAAACTGCTTTAATGCATTTGTACCTGAGTCTTACAGCTGTACTCAATACATTCTGGACATAAACTGCTGCTTCATAGTGAATAAACCACTGTGTTCTGGGTCATTCTGGTTTTCACTGACACGTGTATGTTTTATTTCTGTACGTGTTGCTGGTTAATGGAGTATTTTCCATTTGTTGTTAAATGCAGTTAGTTTTCAGACTGTTTGAAGGTTCGTCTCTGATGTGTTTTTTTGTTTTTTGATTTCTTTTTTTTTTGTTCAGGACGTCCTGCTGGGTCTCCAAGGAAGAGGAGGTTTCGTCCTGGAACGCGGGCCTTGATGGAAATCCGTAAATACCAGAAGAGCACGAACCTCCTGCTCAGGAAAGCCCCCTTCTCTCGGCTGGTGAGTCCGACTCCAAAAGCTGACGATCACGTGTTCGGGGTTCCTACACAAGTATGGAAAAGTCTGGAATTTAGAAACGTGTGTGTGTAGGAACCCTGGACCCTGGACCCTGGACCCGGTCATGAACATGTGCTGTCAGTGCATCAAAGATTTGGGAAAAGTCAGATGTCTCACTCTGAGTTACTTCAACTGGCTGCGGTCAAACATGTTTACCAAGGGATGCATACGACGACGTCATTATTGACCCGTCCACAACTAAATTAGATGTCGACTAATTCTGCCGTCGATTAGTCGTTGCAGCCCTTGTGGACATCAGAGGGTTCAGTGGTTGGTCAAACTGTGACGTCCTCGTGCTGTTGCTCTGAACACTCCCCGTTGTAAAGATCATAAATGCTGTTTGTTTCAGGTGCGTGAGGTGTGTCAGAATTTCTCCAGACATGCCCTCCGATGGCAGATGTACGCAATCCTGGCCCTTCAGGAGGTGAGCCGCATCATCCACACGTCCACCATAGAAGATCATCAGTGTAGAACACGGGCGTCAAACATCCAAAATTACACAGAAAAAAATTAAAGGCCATATTATGTTTCACATTTTGTATTAGGTCAGAATGTTGTTAATTTTAATTTTTTTGTTAGTTTTTTCATGATTTTTATAAAATTCTGACCCATCCAGTAGAATCATCACATTGTAAATAAATTAGATAGCATTTGACCTACAACCAAAAATAGTAATGAATTTTGACCAATATTGGTGTTAATCATTGACATATGACATGAATGAATAAATAAATAAATATATATATACATATATACTTTTTTTTTTTTTTTTTTTGGGGTTTTTTTGCATCAAAAAATATGGTTTGTTTCCATTACAACAAGAATATGAAATACAAAAAAATGTCAAAGGAAAAATTAGTATATTTCTATGACACTGTGCATATTATGTGTTTTGGTGGTTAGGGTCAGAACATGTCTGATACCGAGGCTTAAAGTGTGAATTTCTGACAGAGACGATTGTACTTCACATTAAACCAGTGTTTGTCAAACTGTGGGGCGGGACCCCGGGGGGGCTCATGATTTACACATAGTCTGTTGATATTTAGGCTGGTTTTGTCATTTTTGAAGGTTTCTGCCTTGTTTAACACGTGAACCTTTACCTGGAATCAGGGGTTAAAGGGTTAAAACCGTTTTAACTGGCTCCTTCTTCTCGTTCTCAGGCGGCTGAATCCTTTCTCGTCATGTTATTCTCCGACGCTAACCTCTGCGCCATCCACGCCAAGAGGGTCACCCTGTTCCCCCGCGACGTGCAGCTCGCCCGAAGGATCCGCGGTGTCGAAAACCTGTGAAAACCACCGACCGACCGGGACTTTTAAAAACCCCAGCCTGTTTTATTCGCCGTGGGATGGTCGGCTTCACGTTTTTATATCTGCGTCCTGGGACAAAAAAAGAAAACTGACCAAACGCTCACGGGTTCAAGTCTGCAATGGATGAAAAGTTGTAAATGAGCCAGAACGAAGCTGAGTTTGGACCTTAAACCAGGATTAAAGCTTCAGCCCCAGGAGTTCCTTTATATTTTTAATGTTTCCAAACCTTCAGCAGCAGTGAATTCATCAGTGACAGTGAATGTGGAACTGATTTTTTTTTTCTTTTTTTTTTATTTGAGATCTACGGAAGAGGATTAGAGCCACTGGGAAAAAAAAAATTAAATTAAGGTCCAATATATTTTTAAAAATTATTATTCTGAGAAAAAAGTCAGAATTCAGACTTTTTTTCCTCAGAATGATAATTTAAAAAATATATTTAAAACAGAATTCTGAGATTAAATTGAGAATTCTGACAATTCTGATAATAATAAAAAAAATTGGACCTTCATTTTTAAAATTTTTTTTCCCCAAGTGGCCCTAATCCTGTTCCGTAGAGATCTGAGCTGTAGAGAAGCAGTAAAAACATCCGAGTGTCATCACTGCTGTGGGTGAAATGTTTCTACTTAAGGAAGGGACGTTAAAATCCCCTTAGTTCAGGTTCCACATTCAGAACAGTATGATCTAAAGTGGGTCAGGACCAGTCAAATAACAGAACAGCCTGTAAATAATGACAAATACAAAGTTTTCTCTGTTTTAGAGTGGAAAAATAATAAAATTACATGACAAAAATGTTTACATCTACAAATGATCCTTTAATAAATGTGATTAACATGAACAACCTGGACTTTAAGAAAAATAAGTGTAACTTTAACAGTATTCTGCCTTAGTTTATTATCATTATAACATACAGCTCAACTTCTAAAATTACACTGAATTCTCTTTAGACATTTGAGTTCAGATTTGTTCAGTTTATTCACATTTTTACATTTTTATCCAATTTGACTTTTTTCACTCTAAAACATAGAGAAAACTTTGTTTTTGTCATTATTTATAGATTATTATTATATTTGCTGGTTTTGATCCACTTTAGATCATATTGGTCTGAATGTGGAACCTGAACTAAATGATTTTAACGTCATCGATTGTTTAAATTTTTTCATTTCACGAATTCATCACGTGGTCCGGGTTGGACCCTTCTGTGGGCTGGTTTTGGTCCGTGGGCCGTATGTTTGACACCCTGACTTTAGGAGACAATAGGATGTTTTCTTTTTTTACTGCGCAGGTTTTGATGAAACTGTAAAGGCGGTGCATTTTAAAGCAGATTTTATCAAAGTTGGACAGGTTTGACTCGTCTCAGATTCCCCCTTTTTGTGGGAAACGTGTTGATGACGAGGCTCTGTGATGTGATTTTAATGGTTCCGTTCGCAGATGAATTCACTGCTACTTTACTGGTGAAAACTAAAGAACTGTTTCCTTTCAAAAAATGTCCCAAATTCACCTGTTTCTTAAATCCCATATCAGCCTCCTGTGAACTTTGCCTTTAATTCACATGAAATGAATGAATCCACACCTGGAGAAGCTGGAGGGCCTTCAGTATTTTATGTGTGGAACAGACTCGTTTTCCTGCTGTTTATTAATCAGTGTCGTGTGTTTTATTAATTGTCTTGTATATTATTGACCATTACTGTCCATAAGGGTTTCAGCTGAATTCATTCTGTTAATAAACTGTAAGACTTTTCTTATACGTATTTGTTTAATTCATCTAAATCTGGTCTGATCTCATTTCTTTCTGTGTTTTAACTCTGTGACCAGTGCTTGTGTTGTTTTTTTTACTTTAACAGGTGAAAGTGAAAACGCTGCTTCGGTCCAAACGTCATCGAGGGACGTCTTGGTTTCAGTCCCACACGTCCCTTAAACACCCTCTGTCTTTTTTTTAATTGGTCCCCCGACGCTGCCCCTCCACCCATCTGCTCACCGGGCGGCCAATCAGATCCGTCCCTGCCTACCTGAGCCCGGAGCCACCTGGGCCGCTTGTTTACGGCTGTGCCCCGAAGCGTCGCCGGGGGAACCGAGGAGGCAGGACGGACGGACGCAGCCCGGAAACGTCATTAGTCAAGGATGAGGTGGAAGCAGAGAAAGGGAGAGAGACCGGTCCCAGAATCCACACCTGGACTCACCTGGACCACCTGGAGGATCACAGCACAACATCATCTTGGAGGGTCTGCACGGAGCGCGCTCAGTGGAACACCAGCAGAACATCCCCCAGCAACACCAGTAAGACCTGATCACCTGTTAATACTCGTTTATTACCGTCACTTTAACCCTTCGACCATTAGACTCATGTTAGTTCAGGTTCCACCTTCAGACCAGTGGGGTCTAAAGTGGATCAGAACCAGGAAAATAAGAACACAATAACCTATAAATAATGACAACTCTACATTTTTCTATTTTAGTAAAAAAAAAAAAAAAAAGAATTACATGAAAATACTTACATTTACAAACTATCCTTTAACAACAAAATGTGAATAACCTAAACAAATTTGAACAACCTGGAATGTCTAAAGATAATTTTAATCCTGTTCTGTCTGTTATTAAATGTTTGGTGTATTTGTAGATCCACTGTGATCTGTGTGGAAGAGGATTAGGACCAGAGGGGGAAAAAAGAAAAATGAAGGTCCAATATTTTTATTATTATTCTGAGAAAAAAAGTCAGAATTCTGTCTTTTTTTCTCATTTGACCAAAAGGTAAGTTAATGTTATTTTTTGACACTTGTGTATGTAAATTTGAGCAAAAAGCCACTGATACCTGTTTCCCTTCCCTTTGCTCCTCTAATCAGGGTTCCTACACAAGAATGAAAAGTATGGAATTTGATTTTATACATTTCCAGGTCTGGAAAAGTCTAGAAAATGGAAACAAATGTATGTAAAAATATTCCTGTTTCCAGACTGTTCCCACGGTTCTATTTTCTAAAACATAAAATTATGAACATGTAAAAACAGAAATGGATGGATCTGTTTTTTCAGGCTCTTGCTAACGCAGCTCAGCTGTTTGTGTGAGAGCACGTACAGTCGGCTACGCGTCCCAGAAAACATTTGGGCAGATTGACAGGTTTCATTTCATTTATTTGGATCTCCATTAGCTTTGGTTTAGGCCATCATTTCTTCCTGGAGTCCACAGCCAACACAACTGTCTACACTGCAGTTACACCAGTTACAAAAACACCCACACGCAAAACAAGACAAACCATCACAAACAACAACTAAAAACCATTCATCACAATTACAAAACAGAAACAACATTCATGTAATACAGGACCCAGTTCAATTAACAGTACCTTCCAAAAAAAGTAGTTTTAGCATACTTTATAAATGGTCAGATGTATTTTACAGTTATATATCAATATAATATGAATCAATTAAACATTACCAGACACTGATTGACAGGTTGAATGCCCCGCCTTCTGCTCTGATCCTCCTCCAACCCATTTTAAGCCCCGCCCAGGTGTCGTCCAGTTTCGCTGCTGCTTTGACGGACAGCTGATGTCACACACTGTTGGTGAGCAGATATTCAACAGGCCTGTACGATGGAAGGCACAACTCAGAACGGGTGGATGGACATTCACTGACCACTGGCTCATAAATCCAAATATACAGACTGGGTGGAATTTTTTTACCAAGACATCTGGAAATGAGGGTCTGGAAAAAGTCTGGAATTTACAAATTTCAAATGTGTGGGAACCCTGTCGAATAGTGAAACGGCTTCCTTTCGGAAACCCTCGGCTGTGTAAAATGCCACCTCCATCTGTCATTATGTCAGCCTGCTTTACTCCTGCATGTCATGAGGCAAAAGTGACTCCCTGAATATGAGCATTTTTTTTCATAATTCTGAGAAAAAAGTCAGAATTCTGATATTTTTCTCATCATAACAATAATAATTAAAAAAATATATTGGACCTTCATTTTTATTGTTTTTTTTTCCAGTGGCCCTAATCCTCTTCCGTAGACCTGTGAGTTATAATGTACATGTGGAAATGAACGGAAGCATGAGGCTGAGACATAGAGCGTCCAGTGAAAACATCAGATAAGCAGTACTTTGGGCATTAATCTGAGTTTGAACACATTTAATCTGAGGATCATTTATAATAAATACATAATAAATAACTCAGTGATATTAACATGAAACCAGACTAAACCTAATGTAAAGGTTTAATTAGAGCAGTCCGTGTGTTTTCCATCCATATTAACTCCAACCAAAGGAGAAGACGATACCGTTGTGTTGAATGGTGCATGAACACATGGGGGTCAAAGGTCACAGGGTCACAGGGGTCAGACGTCTTCAGAAACGCTTTAATGAGTCTATTTTGATCCTGTTTAACGAGGCTGTGATTCGAGTGGACAGATGATTATTACCTCTGCGTCCTCAGGACAATCATGACATTAGCAGACGACCGCGCGCTGGAGGACCTGTTGTATGGAGGTGACCTTGGCGACCAGGTCGAGGGGGCGGAGCCTGTGTGCGTCACTGCCACCGGGATCCAGGAGAACTCTACCACAGACAACGTGAGGAGATGAAGATGGACATTACTAAAGATTATGATCAATAACATCATTATTGTTATTATTATTGATATTAATAAACTAGTACATGATTAAAGATGCCGACAGGACAGATTTAATGTTTAATCACAGGAACGTTTGCTTTAAAATATGACGCTTTATCATCAAATTATTCAACTTGAAGGATTTAACACAGTACACCAGTTATGTGCTTATACTTCAGCAGAGTACACAAATAGAACACAAGTAGTACACAAATAGAACACAAGTAGTACACAAATAGAACACTAGTACACAAATAATGCACAAATAGTACACTAGTAGTACATACCAAGTCTTTATTTTCAGTATTTTTGGATCCGATTCTGTTTTATATCAGAAAAAACAAAACACTGATGAAAATGATGAACAGAACATGATACAGAGGAATTTATAAAATACTACTAATAACATTACTAATATTAATACTGCTACTACTACTAATACAACTAGTACAAATACCACTATTACTACTACTAATAATAATAATAATACAACTAGTACTAATACTATTACTGCTACTACTGCTACAATTACTACTACTCCTATTACTTCTACTGATGTTAATAATACTTCTAATACTTCTACTCCACTCAAAGACATTAAAAACCAAACTTGTGTACATATTTTTGTCCATATGTTTGTCTTTATCTTCAGTTTCTGATCGTTGTAAAATACTAGTTGTGAAACAGCCTCCACATCTGGACTCCACCACTGACGTTTCCGTCGTCCTCTCTCCAGACTCTGACGGCGGTGTCCATCCAGGAGCCAATCATCTGCGGCGGCTGTGGCGAGCAGGTGTGTGAGCGCTTCTTCCTATTGGCCGCCGGCAGGGTGTGGCACAACGTGTGCCTCCGCTGCAGCCAATGTCAGTGTGAGCTGCAGACGCACCCCTCCCTGTTCTGGAGAGACGGAAACATCTACTGCTTCCTCGACTACTGCAGGTGAGACTGGGTGTCCGTCGCCATGGTTACAGACGCACTGTTGGTTCACACGCTGAGGCTGGTCTGAACTCCTGGATTTTAATGTTTTGATATCATCATAAGTTTGTGTGTGAGTTTGACTGATTTACAGACGGGAAGCAGCAGAAACAGTTTAATAAGACTGGTGTGCAAGTAAAAAAAAAACCCTCCAGAGTAAAAGTCAGGGAACTTTACCCAGTTCAAGTCACTATTAAATATAAATGTTTTAAGGAAAAGTCTGTAAAATTACATCTGACACTAATGAACAGAGGAAAAGTATATTCAAACATTAAAAGGATGAACTCAAGTTTTTTAAGGTGATTTTCTAAGTAATTTAATGGTTTCATAGACTTTTATTGGTAAATTAATTAAAAAAAAAAAAAAGAAAATGAACAAAATGATGAACAAAATGAACAAGGATGAAGAAAATAATTGACAAAATAAAGAGAATAATTAAGAAAATAATACAATAGATGGAGAAAATAATCACTGAATGAGATGAAGAGAATACGCACAAAATAAAATAAACGGGGGGAAAACAGTTATTAAAATTAGAAAAAAATAAGAGAATAAACAACAAAATGAAGAGAATAATGAAAGAAATGAATAAAAACAAAATAATTGGCATGTAACTGTCACGTCTCTGTCGTCTCGTCCGTTTCCTCCTCAGACTGTACGGAGGCGGTCAGTGCGCCCGCTGCCTTCAGCCAATCCCAGCGTCCGCTCTGGTCATGAGGTCCGGTGAGCTGACCTTCCACCCCCACTGCTTCTCCTGCCAGGTCAGTTTAAGTTTTTTATTATTTGCTTTTTTTTTTTTTTTTTCTCCCATTGTTCCATAATATATCTTTAATTCTATATCTTTTTCTTTGTTTCTTTCTTAAATTTCTTTTTATTTTAGTTTTCTCTACTGTCGGACCAATAAAGTTTTTACTATATTAAACACAGACATGTAGAATCAACATCTGAAACATCCCGTGGTTTGTCTTCCTGAACGGACGGACAGTGGATCTGAAAAAGCACCAGTTTCTTCCCGTTCACTGGATCTGTCAACACTCTTAACCGTTTATATCCAGATGTCTTTCACTGGTTACATGTATCAGACCTATACCAGGGCCGTCTTAACACATGGGTCTGAGGGGCCCCATGCTAATCTGGGTCTGTTAACCCTTTAATGTCCCTTGTATCATATATGATACAAACCTGTCAAAGGCATATAGTTACTTCATTTATTGCTAATTTATTTTCAGCTTTTTTCAGTTCTTTTTTCATTATTTTTTGTACTTGAATTTTTCCGTTATTCTTATATAGATTTGTTTTATTTTCTACAAGAATTTCTCAATCATTTTACATAAATAATTTAATTTTTTACTACAATTTCTCAGTTTTTTTGCATACTTTATTATTTTGTACAAAATTTTTTCAATTATTTTATAAATATTTTATTATGTTATACTGAAATTCTTTAATCATTTTACAGATTGTTTATTTCATTTTTTTTAAAAAAATTTGGACCAAAAATTTTCAATCATTTTAACAGATGTTTTATTATTTTGTACTAAAATTTTTCAATATTAATTTTTTTTTTACAGATTTTTTTTATTTTGTACTAAAATGTTTCAATCATTTTTAATAGATCATTTTCTATAGGTTTTATTTTATACTGTCATTTTTCAATAATTTTAAAGAGTTTTTTTTTTTTTTTTTTAAATTTTGTACTTAAGGTTGTTTGGTTTTTTTTTTTCCCCTTCTAGGGGGGATTGGCCTTTTCAGTTCCTAGTAGGGGGGCTTTGACTTTTCAGATTCCCCAGAATTCTTGGGGCGGAGCTGTGTGCTGATGAATGCTGATTGGTGGAACACTGTCAGCGTATTTTCCAACTCCATGTTTAATCCAGTGGCATCTGCAGACTTGTTTATTCCATTTCTACATCATTCACTTCATTTGTGTTTGGATTATTTGTCCAACTTTGAGGTGCGGTGCAAAGCAGGAAGATTACCAGGAATTCTTTTACCCTTTCTTTTATGATTTTGGTTTAACAGGTCCAAAACACTTAAACCTGAGCTTAATAAAACCAAGGTCAAGTGCATTTAGCACATCTGAACCAACACAGGCTGCCCAGTGGGGTAGATCCAGTCAAACAGCAGATGGTAAAAGAATACAAATATACGAAAGCTGATTCAAAACCCTGATGTGATCAAATGTGTTTTGCAGGAGTGCGATGTTGCATTAATGCCCGGCAGCCTTTACTGTGTCCAGGGTCAGAACCTCTACTGTCAATCACATTACCATGGCAACAGGAGCATGCCCCTGTCCCATAATGCTCAGCCCCAACCCAATCTGAAGGAAGGTCAGTGTGTTTCCGAGTCTGTCTGTACAACAGAGACGCTCAGTCAGGTGACAGAACCGTCTTTTTGTTCGGACCACAGTCCAGAACGAGGGGGAGGAGTCTGTCAGCAGCCCCGAGCCACGATTGGACGAGGGTTCGGCGGGCGGGCGGGTTCGCAGGCGGACGAAGCGGATCAGGACTTGTTTCCGCAGCGAGCAGCTCAGAGCGCTGGAGTCGTACTTTGCCCAGAAACACAATCCCGACGGTAAAGACTGGACCTGCCTCGCACACAAGACCGGACTGCCCAAAAGGGTCCTGCAGGTGAGACGCACACCTGGGCCCCGCCCCCTCAGCAGGCTGGAGGCGGAGTCTCACTCTGTACGCCCCGACGTTCATTCTCCCATCAGCTCTGCCATCCTTTAATGTTCACCATCATCATGTTATTCTAAGGTTTTATTTCTGTACTTGCTTTGCATGTTGTAGTATTTAATTATTTATGTGTCGTCTCATCAGCCCCTTTTCCACCGCAGGAACTTCTCCAGGAAATTTTACGATAGCAAAAACTTTGAAAAATGGCACATTTCCACCAAAATGATGCTGTAAAAACTTTCCTTCGACCTCAGACTTTCTCTGAAAAAAGTTCAGGGGGCGGGACTTTTCAGATTCCCAGAATTCTAGGGGGCGGGGTTGTGTACAATTTTTTTTTTTTTTTTTCTTGTAGTGTTGATAATTTCTTTCCTCCTACTTGACTGTAACATACAGTAATTTCCTCTGGGATTGACAAATTATTGTGATTTCATTATTTGACATTTTGTATTTTATCATCTGTTCTACCTTCTTTAGTTCACAGACCTACTGTTGAAGCATCTTCACCTTTACATAAACTGATGTTTTCCGTTTTAGTTCTGACTCGCCTCTACCAGCTGATTATTCCGTAAACCCTCTGTTTTCTAAATGATCTCATTATCTCGTTTTGTTCCCTCAGGTGTGGTTTCAAAATGCTCGGGCCAAACTGAGGCGCTCCCTCTCCACTGATGACTCCCAGGTCGGCTCTCCGTCCGCCGCCCCCAGGGCCGTAACCACGGCGACAGGCACCCCACCGCTGGCCCGCTCCCCGGCCGACCAATCGCAGCCGTTCCCCACCAGCACCATCGACCATCTGCAGCTGTCACTACTCACCGCCCCACTCAGCCCGCCGGCCACCGCCCAGTCCCAGCAGCTCCAGGACCCAGCCTTCTACCTGGACTACAACTCCCACAATGCACCGGGCTGCAGCCCCTCTCTGGACGAAGTCTACGGAGATGTGGGAGAAGGAGCGGAGGCCGAGGTGAACCCCAATGGTTTGTTCAGACGTGTGTTTTAAAGCACAAGTAACATCAAAACACAAGAAAACGAGGGTGTAGTTGAAACAAAGTAGACGGCACGTAGAGTAGACGACTGTTAAACATTTAGTAACTGTAACTACTCACCTGGGGCTGGGTTGGGCTGAAATCCAACCTTAACTTCTGTTCTTCTCCCTGTTCCATAGTTTCTGTTTTTACACTAAATAAACCTTCAGATGTCATCACTTCGGTTCTCTGTGTTTCCTTAGACTGAAAACGGGACAAATATGAAGAAAAATGAAAAACCTCTAATAAAAACTTAAAGTAGCTGCTGATTATTAGTTTTCAACTGATTAATTGGCCTCACTAGTTTAGTTAATCCATTTTTATTTTTTTATTTAACCAGATAAAAAGCTCAGTGTGATTAAAAATCTCTTTTTGCAGTGTGTCCTGGCCCAGACAGCAGCAAAAGTTACACAAACTAGAACTCACACCCACACTACAAATATACATAAAACACAGTAAAAGTCACATCTAAAACCATAGATAAAACACTAAACTAAGAACATGCGTGTGAAACACAACCAATAATGTAAAACGTACTTAAAGTATGATAACAATGTTCCTTAAAAGTCAAACATATGGCCTGTGGGCAAAAACCGGCCGCCTCATGGGTCCAATCTGGGCCGTGGGATGCCAATCAACGATGTAATCAATGATGTAAAAATCATTTGAGCTCAGGTTCCACATACAGAACAGTTCAATCTCATGTGGATCAGACCAATAAAATACAAACATAATAACCTATAAATAATGACAAATACAAAGTCCCTTTGTTTTCATGTAAAAAAGTATCTGCCTTTGGTTTTGGGAATAAAAACAGAGAATATCAGTCTGACAAAGGGTGTCAGACATACGGCCCAAACAAAAGTCCTTTCACTCCCACAGGATGAATTTGTCAAAATTTGCAAATATTTCACTGAAGACATTAACAGTTAATGATGTTAAAGTCATTTTAGTTCAGGTTCCACATACTGACCGATATGATCTAAAGCTAAATACTATCATAACAGCCTATAAATATTGACAAATACACATTTATCTTTGTTTTACTGTAAAAAAATAAAATTACATGAAAATGTTTACATTTACAAACTATCATTTAACAAAAAAATGTGAATAATCTGAACAAGTGGTGCCAGGAACAACAAACCCCGCCCCTCGCAAGCATTTTACCTGATTGGCCCTATCTCTTATCATTGGGAAAACACACTTTGATGACTTTGACCTTTGACCTACATTCACCAAAATGTAATGGGATCTATTCTGGACCACCTCGCACCTTTCCTGAAAATTTCATGGAAATTGGTCCAGTAGTTTTTGAGTAAAGTTGCTGATAAACAAACAAACACACACACAAAAAAAAGAACTAAAAAAAATACCCTCGCCTCCCCTTCGGGGGGCAGAGTCACAAATATGAACCTGAAGTGGTATTGTACCAATATTCTGCCTGTTACTAAATGTTTTGTGTATTTGTAGATCCACTGTATCTACATTATAATGAACATGTATAAATGATAAACTGAGGCAGAATATTGTAAAATTGCACTTAATTTTCTTAGAATATTTCAGGTTGTTCACATTGTTTGTGAAAGAATAGTTTATAGATGTAAAGTTTTCATAATTTAATAAATTTTTAATAAAACAAAAAGAATAAGTAGCAGTTGTCATTATTTACTATTAGGTTTTTTTTTTATTTTTATTATTATTATTATATTAGTATTAGTTGTTATTCTGTTATTTTACTGGTCCGGTCCACTTGAGACCACATTGTGCTGGATGGGGCCCCTGAACTAAAATGAGTTTGACAGTCCTGTTATAGAAGACGACAGTGTTTCCATGGTAACTACGGAGGCAGGTTATTATCGTTAACGAAAACTAAAAAAAAAAATGATGAAAACTAAAATTGAAAAAACATTTTTGTTCACTGAAATAAATAAAAACTATATTGAAAAGAAAAAAAAAACATATCTAAATGAAACTGTATTGTGTGTTTACAAAAGTAACTAAAACATATAGAAATTATGGATAAAATTCCCTTCGTTTTCATCTTTGTCAATGTTGGATTGATATGGATTTATTTCGCTCTAGCAGTTTTAGCTGGCGGCACCATACGACACTTCACGGTCCGTCACTTCTCGTCACTTGCCGTTTAGAGTTGACTTCTTGTCTCCACTCTACCTGGAAACATGGAGACTAAAGCTGGCGAAAGCAGCAGAGTCTTATATGTTATTTATCTGAATACGATGGCAAGGAAGAGAAAAGATGAAAAAACTAAGCATTTAGAAAAAAAATGAAAACAAATAAAAAGTAGCAAACCTGCTGTAAAAACTAACTAAAACTAACTGAATTAGATTTATGTTATGGAGAAGATATCTTTTTCCCTCAGAGTTGAAAAAGAAAAATTTGATAAGTGTGGTCCAAATGGACTGAGTATGTAAAACCAGTCAGATCTGAGTTCATTTGGGTGAACCGATCCGCTTTTATGTGAGGTTGTGATTGTATGAGGTGGTGCGCTCCCCTGTTCTGTTTTGGTATGTTACTGTTTGAAATGAAATTAATGGTTCGAAAAAGTTAATTCTAGAAGGGCAATGTGGATATAATCATTGAAACTTTCTATATCCATCCTATTTTATTTTCTTGAATGATAAAGGCTGTAATTAATGTATGTGATGGACATTTGCCTTTCCAATAAAAAGATAATTAAAAAAAAAAAACTGAATTAGAGGGAAAAAAAAGTCAAAACTAAATAAAACTAAACTACCGTATTTTTCGGACTATAAGGCGCACCAGATTATAAGGCGCAATATCAATGAACAGGTCTATTTTCATACGTAAGGCGCACCGGATTATAAGGCGCATTAAGAGAAACAAAACGGTCAGCTCGGACGACACTTGAGCCTGATACCTTAGCCCAGGCATCCACGATCCATTGGCAGATAGT
>JAPQRP010000003.1:767754-780553 GCA_037367295.1 Apogon hyalosoma
CAGGAAGGAGCAGACCCCAAGGAGGCACCACAGCTGCAGGAGCCCACAGCCGCCCCCCGGCGCAGAGGGCCCCCGCCAACGAAACACTGGAGAATATGAATAAATACAATTAATTTAAAAAAAAAACAAAAAACAAAAACCTTCTCTTTGTAGATGTTTTTACTGTCTCTTTAAAATTCATGAATGTTTTACTTTGCTTTTAGTTTCTCTCATAACATTTGAGAGTTTTTTAAGTTTATTTTTAACTTTTGTAAAATTTGGGGAGGTCTTTTTGTGCATGTTTTAGTGTCTCTAAAATTTTGGGGACTTTTTTCCTTATTTTTATAACTGACGCAGTAAACTAGGGATGTCATGAGAACTGATACTCACGACACCATTCGATACTATGATGGGAACACCCCCCCCCAGATTCTAATTGTTTTAAGAAACGGAAAAATCGATGCCTGCATAAGAATTGGTATCATCAGTAGGTTACTACTCTTCTGGAACTGATGGGGGCGGTACACTCTGACAATATGCATTCAACAGGTTCATTTCTATGCAAATACTTAAGTAAAGTGCTCTGGGTAATGACCGATAGAATGAGGTCATGAGTACAAGCGGCTGAAATGAGTTAAGGGGGTTAAAGGGTTAAAACCAATGCACTGGAAAAGTGATTGTTGTTTGTTCAGTTCTTTCGGGTCAACCCTGTATTTACCCATAGTTCTCTGCTTCCAGTTACGACACGCTGCTGGCCCACAATGCTCGCTTCCATCCGGGCGAAGACAACTTCACCCGGACGATGGTGAAGCGGAACAACGAGACCATCTTCCAGCAGACAGTCAACGACCTGACCTTCGACGGCAGCTTCGTCAAAGTGGAGGACGAGGAGGCGGACGACATGACGCGCAAAGGCATCGCCCTCAGCAAGACGCCCATCATGAAGATCAAGAGCCGCCACGAGCCCAAGAAGTTCACCGCCGCCCACAGAATGCTGATCGACGATGTCATCAAAGTGGAAAGTGATGATGACATTGACGACAACGATGATGATGATGACGATGACGACGATGATGCCGAGCCGCCCACGCTGTCGCCTGCCCCCATGATGCCTGCCGCCGCTGTCACGCCCCGCCTCATCCCCGTGTCCACGCCGCTACATGTGCAGGCCGTCCCGCAGAGCATTGTGGTCAACAGCCCAAATGTGCTGCAGATTAAAGGCGGCTCGGGCGGCAGCGGCGTGCTGCCCCCCGGGACACTGGCCCAGGTTCTGTCGGCGTTGCAGAACCAGAACAGCGGTCAGACCCAGACCCAGCTCCTCATCCCCATCAGCAGCATCCCCACATACAACAGCGCCATGGACAACAACGTCCTGCTGGTCAGCGCCTACAACAGGTAACGGACGCCATGGTAACAGCAAGGGTCTAACTCAAGATGGAGGAGAAAGTCAGACTCCTTCTCCTCCTCCTTCTTCTCTTCCTCCTTCTCCTCGCCCCCTGCTCCTTCTCCTCCTCTCCCCCCCTCCTCCTCCTAATGGTTCTGTTGTTTTTCGTAGGTTTCCGTACCCGTCGGTGTCGGAGATCATGGGTTTGTCGTCACAGACTAAGTTCAGCGAGGAGCAGATCAAGGTCTGGTTTTCAGCTCAGAGACTCAAACATGGAGTGAGTTGGACGCCGGAGGAGGTCAGCGCCACACGCCACGTCAACACCAACACTCTGACCAACACTGAACAATACACCATCAGAGTGTATGGTCACATATGTCTAATGTATGTGGATGAGAATAGAAGAAAGAACATGATGCATCATCACCATAAACCTTCACGTCCATGGACTTAAATCTGTTGGATGTGGATGAATAAACCTCAGCCAGGACAGAACAGTGATTGTAGAACCGAATCTAGAAGTTTCAGTGTCATATGAAGATCATTAGATCTTCGTCAGACTTTTGTTTGATCTTAGTTTAGACCTGGGATGTCAAACAGTGAATCTGTGAAATGCAGAATTTACACTGAACATATTAACAATTAGGGCTGGGTATCATGGCCAATTTCCATAATTGATTTGATTCAATTAATAAGGTTCTGAATTAATTAATCACGATTCGATTGTATCCAATATCAATTTGATTCAGTATTAATTGATTGATTCAGATTAATTTAGTGATACCAAAGTACAATTTTGAGCTGTAACCTGATTATTTGACTACCACAGCCATTTAACACATTAGTACTGGGATCAATATTGACATTAAAAGGAAATAAATATGATGTTTAAGCAGTAAATAGATGAATCTGCACTGAAATAATCAACAGGACAAACATTACCAGGTTTCTACAGTGGCTCTGAATGGAGTTCAGCATCATCTGTATTCTGTTTTATGGCTGGTGGCTTCTACTCACTGGGGTGGGGGTGGGGGGTAGTGGTCTGTCATTGTCACTTTATTGTTCCTCTGACTCCACACTCAGTGTGGATCCAAGTTAATATTCCTAGAACGATCAGCTTAAGCAACTCGCCTCAGAGAGCCTCCGGGCGGCCAGTTCCTCCGAACTGGGGTTCAAGTTTGAGGCTGGGAGGAACTCCCACGGAGGGATTTTCGATTATTAATCAATTGTTGCAAAATTAAAATGAAATCAATCTAAGATCGATCAAATCGATTTTTTTACCCAGCCCTATTAACAATCAAGGATGTTAAAATCATTTATTTCAGGTTCCACATACAGAACAATGTGATCTAAAGTGGATCAGAACCAGTAAAATGCTAACATAATAACCTATTACATAATGATAAATGCAAACCTTTCTTTTTGTTTTAGTTTAAAAAAAAGTAAAATTACCTGAAATTGTTGATGTTCGTCCAGTAAATGGAGAGTTTTGTGTTTTGGCTCAGCTCCTTGTTTTCCACAACAGACCAGTACAGCGTCCACACTACTGCAGACCCCCATTAGCCCGTCCTTGGGGGGTTTGAGTGCCCAAATGATGCTAGGAGCGATTTGGTTGGGGGGGTGTAGGCAAACTGGTCCTAGGTGATGGATCAGATGAAGCACAACTCTTGACCTATGTGGATGTATGGGCGAGGAGCCCAGTTTCCCTGGCCCAGATGAGAGTTACCAGGGCCCTGCCCTGGACCTAGGCCTGAGGGAGGGGCTCTTCGGCAAGCACCTGGTGGCCGGGTCTTAGGCCATGTGGCCTGGCCAGGCAGCGCCTGAAGGAGTGACATGGGTTCATCCTCCTGTGGGTCCACCTCCCACAGGAGCCATATGGTCTCAGGGGCTTTGTGGATTGGAGGTCAGCCAAGTACAGAGGTCCTGGCCATCCGATCCTTCGCTGCCATTAACTTCTTCAAAACAAAACCAATAAAAGTAAAATAACATCCATCCAGAAAGAAACAAAGTAAAACTTTTGGATCTGTTTGACAGCCCGGTTCATTCTTTCTTCTTCGTGGTTTTCGTGCAGGTGGAGGAGGCGAGGAGGAAGAAGTTTAATGGCACGGTGCAGACCGTCCCTCAGACCATCACCGTCATCCCCGCCAACATCGCCGCCGCCACCAATGGCCTCCAGTCCATCTTCCAGACGTGTCAGATCGTGGGCCAGCCCGGCCTCGTCCTCACTCAGGTGGCTGGTAACGGCGGCACCGTGCCCGTTGCCTCCCCCATCACCCTGACGGTTGCGGGTGTCCCCGGCAACCAGCCAAAAGCCGCTGAGCCATCGGCGTCAGAATCAAAGACTGAGATGTCGTCTTCATCGAGCGGCACAACGCTCGCTCTGGACGCATCATCTGCCAAACCGAAGAAGTCCAAGGAGCAGCTGGCGGAGCTGAAGGCGAGCTACAGCCGCCGCCAGTTCGCCACCGAGGCTGAGATCTCGCGCCTCATGCAGGTCACCAAACTGTCCAAACGAGCAATAAAGAAGTGGTTCAGCGACACACGCTACAACCAGCGGAACTCTAAGGACCATCATGGCCTCCCGCTGGTTGATGGCTCATCTGGCCGGGTGCCGGCGCCAACAGCGAGCGGCCGGGGGGGGCGCCACAGCAGCGGTAACCTTAACGACAGCAACAACAATGACAACAACCCAACAATCATCATTGACTCAAGCGATGATGCCAGTGACTCCTCTCCGACATCCGCCAATGCGCCGGGGTCATCGGTTTCCTCTGACCTGCGAGTCAAATTCCGCCACGCCTTCCCCGACTTCACGCTTCAGAAATTCAAAGAGAAAACGCCGGAGCAGCTGCTTGTTTTGGAGGCCAGTTTCCAGAAGTCGGACACACCATCCGACGAGGAGCTAAGCCGCCTCCGAGCCGAGACCAAACTAACGCGACGTGAGGTGGACGCCTGGTTCACGGAACGGCGGAAAATGCCTTGTTCTTCACAGACAAAAGAAGGCGATGTGAAGGCGGACGGCATGAAGGTGAAAACAGACAGCGTGAAGGTGAAGGCGGCGGTCACGCCTTCATCCTCGTCTCAGGAAAGACAGAACACTCCACCCGCCGCCAGGAAGATCCTGAAGAAAACACCAGAGCAGCTCCACTTCCTGAAGAAGGCATTTGTCCGGTCACAGTGGCCAACGTCTGAGGAGTATGACCAGATGGCAGACGAGACCGGTCTGCCACGCCCGTACATCGTCAACTGGTTCGGAGACACGCGATATGCCTGCAAGAACAGTAACCTGAAGTGGTACTACCTGTACCAGAGTGGGAAGGTACCGTCTGACCATCACACTCCAAGAGACGACGCCGGGGCGAGTCGAATCTCATCTAATCTACTCATATTCTGTGGTTTTCAGGTGGATGAGGCACTGAATGGTGGAGCCAAGATCCAGAAGAAACCCAGGAAACGATTCCGAGGCTGGTCCAA
The DNA here is from genome assembly GCA_037367295.1 of Apogon hyalosoma. NCBI lineage: Eukaryota > Metazoa > Chordata > Actinopteri > Kurtiformes > Apogonidae > Apogon > Apogon hyalosoma. The sequence continues at coordinate 772,592 of JAPQRP010000003.1, forward strand.
GAGGTCACGGCGGCCGTGTCCCTCCAAACGGTCACCACAGGAGGGCGCCACCGCCATCAAGGTCTGTCTGTTCAGAAACCTGAAGGTTTATGTCACTAATGTCATGTCATGTGGCAGAGGGAGGGGATTCCAAGAAAATATAGAATAATAATAAATAAGAAAATGCATGACTTTTAAAAACAAACAAAAACTATCGACTCTATTTATTAATCTGATTCATACTCTGAATAAATGAACCCTGATAAATCCAGTAGTTGTCAAAGGAGAGAAAACAGGAAAAATATTCAGAGGAAGATGTTTTGTAGCATTTTTAACAAACATGAACCATTTGTAAAATCCCAGGTAAGTGCCTGTGGTGGAAAAGGGGCTAACGCGTCCTTGTACGTCTTTTACTCTTAACATGAATCTAATATGGTTGGGTTCTGGTCTGTTCTATTGTCGGTTCTCTAACAGTTTTTGTCTCCTTGTCGTCGCAGGTGAAATCCGGGAAGTCGTTTCTGAAGGAGTACTACCTCAGACACCGAGCGCTGAGTGAGAAGGATCTGGACGAACTGGTCACGAAGTCCAACATGAGCTACGAGCAGGTCCGAGACTGGTTCACCGAGGTCGGCAGGAAGTCAGAGGAGGGCCGCGAGCCATTCAGCGAGGAGGAGGAGGAGGAGGCCGAGGTGGAGGAGGATGACGAGGATGAAGAGGCAGAGGCGGAGACAGAGGTGGCAGCAGCGGTGGAGGAAGAGGAGGAGGAGGCAGAGCAGGCGGAGAGCGACACAGAGATGGAGGTGAAGGAGCAGGGAGAGGAGGGAACAGATGAAGACTGCAACGAGGAGGAGGAAGAGGAGGAGGAGGAGAAGATGATCAGCCAATCACAGCCTCAGGCCGAGGAGCAGACCTGAGCAGACGGGTATGTTCCACCGACTGGCGTCACATTGATTAACAGTCGTAGACTCAGACGTTAGTGTCTGCAAATAGTTACTGGAGATACTGGTGGAAAAGGATCCAAGGAGGAGGTTCCCTTTAGGTCCCCACTAGTCCAGGGGTCTGCAAGCCAGGTCCTAGGGAGCCGCTATCCTGCATGTTTTAGATGTTTCCCTCTTCCAGCACACCTGAAGGTCATTATCAGGCTTCTGCAGAGTTTGGTGATAGGCTGGTCATTTGAATCAGGTGTGTTAGAAGAGGGACACATCTAAAACATGCAGGCTAGTGGCTCTCCAGGACCAGGGGTGCAGACCCCTGGACTAGTCCTGAGTGGAGACGGTTTCATGATGCCTTCAGATGCTGTTGGGAAGATGATCTTTTCCACTTGTGAATTTGAATTGAGGAGTGCGTTGTGTTTAAGAGCTTTTGTTGCTGTAGTGAAATGAAAAATGTCTGACAATTTACGGTGACCTGGTGCTTGGATTAAACAGTTTTGGACGTGTTAATTCATCTGATTCATCATTTTTCTTTTTGCACATTGTTTATTCTATAAATGTGTAACACCATGCTCTAACAGCAGCAGAACCTTCATAAAACCCTAACCCTCATTGGCCATGAATCCCCCGTTGCTCTGCCAAAAGGTCAAAGGTTATTTTCATCTCGTGGATCATTTTTTTCTCCATTGGAAAGTTTGACATTAGGGGGCATTCATGTGCAATTTTCGAGTTCGCAACTAGTATTTGCTAGGGATGTCCCGATCTGATGTAAAGATCGGTATCAGCTGGTGATCTGGCATTTTTGAAAAGATAGATGGGATTGGATTTAGTCACGAGATCGGGCTGATTCGGGCCCAGTTCGGGGGGTGGGGGGGTAAACAAACATCCCCCTCAAATGAAAGTTTCCAGTAGGGAAAAGGAGCTGCAGAACAGTGGGAGGCTTAGAGGAATTAGTAAAGCATCTGTAAGTTTCACTTTCACTTTATGGTCCGGTAGTGATGCACGAGTCGGGTTTCTTTTAACCCGCTGGGCTTTTGTGCAGTTATTTGACCCGTCTCAACCTGACCTGCGAGTAACCCACTGATCATACGGCACAGAACACACCCCCGTATCCCTGGACGGACCTGTGCATAGACACTACAGCAGTGGCAAACATAGGGCCCGCGGGCCAAAACCGGCCTGACAAAGGTTCTAATTTGGCCACAGTATGAATTTGGAAAGTGCAAAAATTAATTGTAAGATTTTTTTTCCCGTTTTAATTTTTGTTCATTTTGATCCTTATTTTGTTTTTTTTTTTTTTTGTTCTTTTTTGTCCATTTTGTTGATTATTTTGTTCATTTTTGTTGTTGAAATCTTGTAACTGTTCCTTTCCTTCTGCTGCTCCATATGTTGATGGTTTAGAACATGTAAATGGTTCCAGATATCAGTCTAGTTCCTATTGGTCACTGATGTCAGTCATATATGGACTGTGATTGGATGAGTTGAGTTCTCCTCCCCGCCCACTTCTATAGTTAGATTGATCTGCATCCAGACCACAGGACTGGAACATAGAACAGAACCTGAGAACCTCACACATTCAACTGGTTCTGATCCACATGGAACAGACGCTGACGTACAGGGACACTGGAGCTGTTTTCCTACATGGCGTCAGTCGTATAAATGTGTTTGTCATGTACAGATCTGTTCTTTTTTACGTCCAAGTATCATCGTCTCTAGTTTCTCGGATGTAAAACTCAATCTGTTCCTTCGTTAGTCGTCCGTATCGTCGGTTCTGATTCTGATGTGACTGTCTTTGTTTCGCAGACGTTCTCTGAGGACGTGGAGGAGGGTTCCGTTCAGCGTTCCTCAGCCGATGACGAGTCGACCCGACAGGAAGACGCTGCCGCCGCCGCTGAGGAACTCTGAAACCGAGTGTGGACGGAGGCAGTTTCAGCCGAACCGTGGGGACCAACTGCACCCGAGGACGCCGCCACCGCCGCCTCGCTGCTCGCCTCTGACCGCGGCGACCAGGACTTCAGCCTTTTTTCAGTCGTTTTTCTTACATAAATCGATGTTTTATGGTAAACTTTGTATAACGAAGAAAACAATCCAAAACATTTCTAAGAGCTGAGACCTCTGCAATTTTTTCAAGAAGAATCGTGTGACCTTTTTTTCTCAAGGGAACGCCCCTCCCCTTGCTCCGCCCCCCGCCCCACTCCGACCCAATGACGGAACCCCTTGGCGGTTCTTTGTGAATAGACCGGTTCGTTAGTGCCATTCTGTTTCTACGACAGATTCTGTTTTCATATCGTGAAACCAGTGCTGGATTTAACTCCGCCTCATTTTTTTTCCCTCTGTCCTGATGTGACGTTGTTCAACCGTCGTTCTCATTCGACTCTGGGTTGGTTTTTTTTTTTTTTTTTTTTAATGATGCTGGTGATTATTTCCACATTTGCAGGTATTTGGGTCCATTCAGTTTCAGTCGGTTCGTTTTACCTTGAAAACCGCTGAAGGAATCCAGAGTCCACCTTAAATCGAAACCCTCACACCCCTTTAAATGACGCGGGGCTCGACAGACGTCATCCAAGAGCACGATGGGAAATGAGCAGGACAATCTGCAACAGCGACCTCGGCACCATTTATTGATTTATTAATATCAGTTTTTCTATTTCGATGCGATTCATGCTGAAAATGCGATTTATGCGACGAACACGCGCATTCGACTGTTTAACTTCACTTCTGTTTTAAAGTGTTGGTTCAGAGTGAGGTTGACGGAGGTAATTCTACATAATCTGAGGTTTTACAACAATATAAATAACATATACAGTGAAATGATACTGGTTATACTGATATAATTCGACATAAGAGACGAGATTGTTTAAAATAACAATTTGGTGAATAACGGAAACTAAAAAAAAATTTCCCCAATTTTGTGTCAGGGAAACTAAAATGTTTAATTAAAACCAATCTATAGCCCTTATTTTCACAATTTTCCTCCAGTTTATGAAACAATCTTTAATATAAATCTATAAGATTATATTTACACGCCTCATAATGAGATAAACGACCTCTAATGTGTTTTTTTTCCTACAAATTATGATTAAAAACCAGGATTAATGCTCATATTGATGCAGCCTGAACTCATTCTATTTGATTTGTTTTGTCAGAAAAATAGAAAATCTGTTTAAAAAAAAACTAAACATAAAAAAACAACTGTTCTATAAACTCCTGCAGGTTCAAGCGTTCACATTTCCCTTTTTTTTATAAGAAAAAGACCAAACCGTCATGATCTTTAGGGATGTTTTTTCTTTGTCTTATATTGAAGATCTGGTTAAAACGGCACTTAATTAAATCCTTTTTTTGTTGACAATTCGCAGTTTGAATCCATTCTTTCCCCGTTCTTTATTAAATCCACTTTACATGTGCAATATCGGCAAACAGTCGAACAACAGTAGGATTATGTGTTAAACATTTTTGAATAAAACACAACAGGTAGAAAATACCTTTATTTGTTTATTTGTCTCAAACTTTTAAGTAAAAAACAAAAAAAAAAAACCCCAATAAAATCAAGAAGTCAATTCCAAATGCACCCATCACTGGTCATTAATCACAGAAAAGTAACCAAATACAATAAATGTAATCAAATGTACATTTGAATCAACTCATAAATACAGTTTGCGAAGGAACAGAAAGAATCAAAGGCTGTTCTAGTCCCACCCCTTCCTAACTTTCAGCGTCCGATTCATAACCAAATATATTTCCGTCATCGTCTCTTTATCACATTAAATTAAAGAACAATGAATAACTAGTCCGAGCACCTTTACATTACCACTGTGCAACCATTCTGCCAGAAATAAACATAGAGACTAAACTGTACAGGGTATAATACATAAACTCCAAACTACATATAAACCCATCAACAGTATCTCCCATTACACAAACCAAAATATGAAAGTAGTCTGATTACTCAATGCAACTGAAGGAACATTAACAAGAGTTTTTGTTGCGTAAGAAAAGGCAAATAAACAAAACAAAACAGATAAATCCCTTAAATTATTATATTTATTACCTGGTCGTATATTCGATAAATCACATAGTTGTAGTTTAAAACATTCTTAACGTTTCTATTAACTAATAGAAACAACACAAACCTTTTTAACGTCGGATTAATTTGACGTGTTTTTGACTGAATGTATAACAGATGTTTTATGTGACAGACGTTACATCGTAGACATAAAACTGTCAAAGAACGAAAAACTCAACTCTGGTTAAAATGAATATTGGCGAAGGAGGAACGTTTGTAGAATGTAACGATACGATTTATCTGTAAATAAACGGGTCGAGGCAGCGGTTTATAATAAAGCTTTGTTTTCCATCATTTAAAGTGTAGAATCTCAGGAACAGTTTGATGAAAAGCTGAAAAATTTGTCCGAAACATTTATTTTGACGCAAGAATCAACGGATTACATTTTGGGGTCAAAGGTTAAGATGATTGTGAGGTGATGGAATACGCACGAGAAAGAGAGAAAACGGTGCAATCAGATTACGATGGATCTGATGTTAAAAAAAAAAAAAAAAAAAGTTCTTATTGTATTTTAATTTTTCGTTTTTTCTTATTTAGGCTTCAGCTAAAATCTTAAGAGATTTAAGTTAATTAAAATTTTAAAAAATCTGACCAAGTGGATTTTTCTCATTTCTAGTCCAAATATCTCATCACACTTAGAACAAGACAGAATCACCTGCAGAGGAACTTTTTAGTGAGATATAAGAACTGATTTATAGACAATAGATCTGGAAAATCTGATTTAAACAAATCTGACTAAGATCGTGTTCATTTGTTCCACTGGCAGATTTTTTGCTTGAACTGAGCAAAAAAAATACTGAATTAAGTTAAAAAAAAAAAAAAATAAAATCTTGAATTAAGTAAAAAAAAAAATGGAATTAAGCAAAAAAAAAAAATCTTGAATTAGGAAAAAAAAATATCTTGACTTCAGCTAAAAAAAATTGAATCAAGCAAATAAAAAAATTAATTAAGCAAAAAAACAAATCTTGAATTAGGCAAAAAAATTCTTGAATTCAGCTAAAAAAAAAAAATCTTGAATTAAGCAAAAAAAAATCTTAAATTGAGCAAAAAAAAGTGTGATATTTGTCCACATAGTGTATCTTCAGTGTAATTTCTGCATTTCACAGATTGATCCCGTGGGCCGGATCGGACCCTTCGGCGGCCCGGTTTTGGCCCCCGGGCCGTATGTTTGACCCCCTGATGAAGAAGTACCTGACGTGAACCCTCTGAACAAACCCTTTATTTCTCTGCGTTCAAACCAACTCTTGTGTTCATCCGTTTCTTCTTTCCTCAGACATAAAAAAAAAAAAAAGAAGAAAAAAAACTTGATGGACTTGAAATGGAGATGAACCCAAATACTGTTCGTGTCCAAAAACAAACAAACAAACAAATAAATAAATAAATAAAGATGCGTTCTTTACTTCAGGAAAAACAGGCAACTTTACCTCAGTCCGTTAAGCTACAAACTCGGTAAGATTGTCACATTTACACTTAATGACAGCTTTTCTTTTCTTTTCTACAGATTAAAATACTGTATGCATGACAATACGAGTACACAGTAATAATTATGTCTTTCCGATGGCGTGTTTTTCTGTTTCTATTATTTCCTGTTTTCGCCAAAGTCAGTGAATCACTTTAAGACAAAAGAAGACATAGTTATTAGTGCGTTTATTTCCTCTGATACGGGTGAACTAGGAAACGTTCAGGTTCTACAGGCGATATTTTAGGGACATGAAACCACAAGCACTTGGCTCGTTCCCGTCGGGACTTTTTAACTTTTCATACATGGGAAAAAAAAAAAGAAGAAGAAGAAATGGGCTTTTGTTTCGCTTCGGTCTGCTCTTTCCTCCTGTTTCTCATGTAGGATATGCAAACACCAGAACAATCGGCCATGACGGTTTGACGGAGCCACCGGGCTGGAACTCAGCAGATGGAAGCCTTTTCTTGCCGTTCTTTAATTGCTTTAATAGCCAACAGTTTTAGTAGTTAATTTATTTATTATATCTGGACTTTCATGGATATCTTTTTTTTTGTCTGCAAGCGAAGAATAAAAAGTGAAAAAACTGAATGTGTTGATGTTTATTTCACAACTGAAGCTTCACGTATAAGGTTAAAGTCACGTAATAGTCCCTTTTCCATGGATCTGCAAAGTATGTGAATGTAACTTGTGCATAAAAATGTACCTAATGGGAAAATGACAGTTTCACCAGAACTGTCGTTTTTCGATGAAAAGGTTTTGTGCTGGCAAGAGGAGGTTTTTCAGGCCTAGTGCAACTGGTCTAACACACAAGTCCCACTTTTCCATCTGACATCTACGCAAAACTTTACCAGCAAGGTGATGAGGTTTCCTGGTGCGTACACACACACACACACAGACACACACACACACAGACAGACACACACACACGCACAGACACACACATACACACACACACAGACACGCACACGCACAGACACACACACACACAGACAGACACACACAGACACACACACACACACATACACACACGCACAGACACACACAGACAGACAGACACACACAGACACACACACACACATACGCACACACACACACGCACACACAGACACACACGCACATGCACAGACACACACAGACAGACACACACATACACACACACATACACACACACACACAGACACACACACACATGCACAGACACACACACACGCACAGACACACACATACACACACACACAGACACACGCACACACACACACACAGACACACAGACACACACACACAGACACACACAGACACACACACACGCACACACATACACACACGTTTGGTTTGGTTTAAAACTCTTCTTTTGTTGTAACATCCATTTTTCTTTTTATTCACGTGACTCTAGTTGGTGGAAGTTGAAAAGGTTCCATTGCAGTTTTGTCGTCGCTTTTCCATTGACCCTGTAATTGTGTGTGTGTATGTGTGTGTATGTGTGTGTGTGTGTGTGTGTGTGTGTGTGTGTGTGTGTGTGTGTGTGTGTG
>JAPQRP010000003.1:847068-861980 GCA_037367295.1 Apogon hyalosoma
GAAGTAACTGTATAAATACCATCTGAAAACTTAGATTCGGGGTCAGACTACTGGAACAGACTCTGTCTGCATCAGTATTCTCACTGTGCTACAGAACACTAAATAAAGTTACACTCATTGCAGCAAACTGGAGATTTTCTTCAACAGAGGGTGCTGTGACCCGGATGGCAGCAGACCTTCAATGGAGATTCCTTTTTTCAGACAAAAGCAACACCAGTGACCTAACAGCTAAATTTCTCAGAGGTAAGGGTCCTTTTAAAAACCCAAATTCTGTTGCTGTGCATTGTCGAGTATCTGAGAACTGGAGTCCCAAAGAAGGGTGACGCCATCCAAATTTTAAGTAAGTTTGTTGGGTGAGTGTGGACAGAGGTTGTCGACAAGGTTTTTGCTCTGCTATCCTGTGTATGTCTAGGAATGCTTGTGTAGCAGGGTGACATTCATGTAACCGCCAGTAGGAGGTGCATAGTATAAAAGCGCCCCTACTGTTGTTGTTCCCCCTTTGCACTCACTTCCGTCTTCCAGGTTGGTGTCCTGTGTGTTCCACCTTGCCAATACCAGGTATGAATGTGCCACACCTTTCTTTTAAAAGTATAATTGTTATCTGTGTATTAATATAGAGTTTGTTTTTGTGTCGCAGTGTGGTGGAGCCCCGTGGTGTCACTCTCCATGGTACTCCACTGTGTGTCAAGTGGGGGTTTGGTTTGGCTGAAGTGGCCAACAGCCTTGTTTGTGTTGCCCCTCTCCCCTGAGATGTGTGTTTGTGGACCAGTTTGATCGCGGTGTGGCCTACTGACTGCATGTGGTTGAGCATTTTAATGGGGTAGGCTGTAATGGTGCTCAGTTTTCTCCTAAACATCTGTAGGTGAACCTGAAAGTAACATTAATCTTATTCTTAAGCTTGCCATGAAGCTGTGACCTGGACGCTCTGCTGCCTTGCCTTTTTGCCACATTTTGTTGTCTTGCCTTTTTATCTTGTCTGTAATTATATGAACGAATTATAACTTTTAACTGAAAATATTCAAAAAGACAATGAAGAAACTCAAAACAACTATGTAATATAGAACTATTAAATAAATATAATGTGATATATGGAATACTTTCACCTTATCAGTGAACAAACCTGTGTCCATCTGGTCCTGGGCCATCCCAGGTGGCGTTGTCGGTGTTTGTTTTGTCCCGTTTATGTTAAGTTATATTTAGTTATTTATAATTTTGTGATGCCATAATACGCTCAACTTGCCACACTTGAATTTTCATAATCTCAGTTTTGACTTGGTTGTAAAAGTTGCTTACATCGTCCTACTGTAGAATCCGACTTGCTCTTCTAGTGGTTTAACGTCTCAGGTAAACATAGAGAACAGAAATATGCCAATGTGCAACAGACCCTGGGGTGAGGACCTAGTGTCTGGGACACTGCAAGAGAGATAGGTCCACAGTGTTGGGACACTGTAAGGGAAGTGTCTGGGACACTGCAAGGTAAATAGGCCTATACAAGACTGGTAGGAAGAAGTAGGGACGATTCACTCTCCCAATACTTAGTGATATATTTATCAAAAGAAGTGGGGATGATTTGCTCTCCTAACACTTAGAGGTATTTCTCAAAAGAAGTGGGGCAGCACTTAGGAAATACATCTGTCAAATGAGAAATATAACTAAGTAGAATGTTGATTGAAGGGACTGGTAAAGTGAAAAGTGGGGAAGAGAAAGTGTAAAGAAAAGTTGTCTTGGTGTTGGGAGGGGTCTTACAAAAGGAAAATGGGAAGTTATGTTAGAAGGTCAGAGACAGAGCTGACCGGTCCTGTTGAGTACATGTACATAAACTACTGTACCAATAGCATTAAATTTGTTGCAACATGAGTTCAATTAACTGCAAATGATGGTCTGCTGAACTTTCTGCAAAATGGGACCTTTGACCAGACCAGATTAGAAAATTTAAGGGAGAAATTGAGTCTCCGTACAGATAAAAACCAGCACTTCAATTCCCTTAGATTTTGGACAAAGGAAAGTAAATGTCGTCATTCAGAATCTCAAATAGCTTCACTTACTGATCAAAATAAAAAGTTAATAGCCCAATTGGAAGAAAAAATTAACATAACGCAGACAAAAGCTAAATTAAACAGTGTCACCACTACCAAAAATGATAAAATTAAAATGCTTTATAGAGAGCTAAAAGAATCCAGTGATGACACCAGTGACGAAACTAGCGACGATGATTTCCTTTTTGAGTGTCCAAAGTCTGAGGTGAATGATTAAAGGAAAGAAGGGTGAGAAATAGTTAAGAAAGGTAGAAGGTCAAAGACAAAGAAAATAAAATCTTCAACATTGGCCCCACTGATTACAATGGCAAAAGAGGTTGTTTACAAACCTTGGAGCAGAAGAGAGTTAAAAGCAATAGTAGAAGATTTTCCCAAGGATGTCAGAAAGAACAAACAAAAATGGCTTGAAGAATGGGATTCGGTGTGCACAATTTACAAGCCTCACATGCCAGACATGATGCAACTGTTAAAACTGACTTTGCCACCTAATTTGAAAGACAAAATAATTGATACCTGTGAAATTCCTTGTAATCCCACTGAATTTGTTCAAATCACACCAGAGAATGCACAGGCATTCTATGGTACAATAGCCTTAGCAGTTCATCAGGAAGTAACACAGCAGATTGATTTTACTCCCCTTAAAGTAAAGCTAGGGAAAGATGATAATCCTTGAGAGCTTTATGAAAAACTCAGGATGACAGCAAGAGAGAATTGGAGTTTATCACAAAGTCAAATCAATGATCTTCCACCTGGTTATATGCAAAATGTGTTTGTGAGTAGTCTACAACCACAAATTTGAGAAAAGGTACAATTAACTGTTGGATGGACAGGAAAATCAATGTCAGAACTGGTAGGAATAGCCCAACGTCATTGGGACAATACTACACAAAGAGAATATAAAATGCATGACATGCTAATGTTTGCTGAAGTCTCTCACTATACAGGCGGAGCAACCCATGGAAAACACAATGGCAGAAGAAACAGCGGCAGGGGAAAGTGGGGACAAAGAGGCGGGCCAAGGGACAATTCACACCAGGGACAAAGCAACTTATCACCCTTCTCAAACAAAGGACATGATAATTGCTTCTTTTGTGGTGAACCAGACCATTGGGTGAGAGATTGCCCACACAGAACATCTCAACCCAGACATACCCTGCCTACAGCACCTCCAGTAAACACTTTAATGGAGAACCACCAAACCCACAACTCATAGAGCTGTCAGGATAGATAAAGTGAAACAGAGATAAATGTGATCCAGGCTCCTTTAATTAAATTGGCAAAAACAGATCAAGGACCTCATCTAATGGTAGATGTTAATGGTAAATCAACATCATTCCTCGTAGACACAGGAGCTTCACTTTCAACCTTAAAACCAACAGAATCCACTAATCTTAAAACATCTAAATGAATTGTAAGAGCTGTGGGAGTTGGAGGTATTCCTATGTACCTATCAGTATCTGAGCCAACTGTAGTTTCTATAAATCCTTTCACTGAAAGCATGTCAAGTTTCACAATCTCTCATTCTTTTCTTCTGACACCACTCCTGTTAATCTACTAGGATGTGACTTGTTATGCAAACTAAACTGTACCATCTATTGTACACCAGACGGCATCTTTTTGGAGACCAACCAGGACAACATAACAGCAGTGCTAGCAACTCTGGTAGATCAACAACAACCTGTGAGTGTAAAAAAGGGGCAAGTTCATGATAGAATAGTGTCCAGCATGCCCCAGTCAGTGTGGGCCTCTTCCTCTTATGATGTTGGGTTGATTAAAAACTGCTGAACCAGCTCAAATATTGCTGAAGTGAAATTCTGGGCAAGGAAGCATTTCACAATACCCTCTTTCCCAGGAGAAAAGAGAAAGTATACACCCTGTGATTCAAACAAACAAACAAACAAGGCCGTTGTCTGCTTCAGCCAAACCAAACTCCCGCTCGGCACACAGTGGAGTGCCATGGAGAGTGACACCACGGGGCTCCACCATATCGCAACACTAAAGCAAACTCTAAATTAATACACAGGTAACAAAAGTAAGGCATGGCACACTCATACCTGGCATTGGCAAGGTGGGACACACAGGATGCCAACCCAGAAGGCGGAAGTAAGCGGGTGCAAAGGAGCAACAACAACAGTAGGGGTGCTTTTATACTATGCACCTCCTACTGGCAGTTATGTGAACGTCACCCTGCCACACATGGTCACCACAAGCTAATGAATCTTTTGACAAACTGAAGCAAGCATTATTGTCAGCCCCCACACTAAGACTTCCTGACTATAATCAAACTTTCATACTCTTTGTACGAGAAATGTGGATTTGCACAATCTGTCCTTACTCAGTAACACAATTCTTACAGACCTGTTGCTTACTTCTCCAAACTAGACCCAGTAGAGAGAGGAATTCCACCATGCCTAAAAGCTGTAGCAGCAGCTGCTCTTGCAATTACAAAATCTTCTGATATCGTCCTAGGTTCCCCACTCACTATCATGATCCCACGTGATGCACTCAGCCTGATTACCAGAGAGGCACACAGACATGTAACAAGGACCAGAGGCAAAATACGTACTAACACTCACCGCTCCTCACATCACACTCAAAAGATGTTCCATTCTTAATCCTGCTACCCTAGTGTCCACAGAAGAGGATGGTGAACCCCATAACTGCATGGAAGTCATTTCTTGTTCATCTAAACCTCATTTTGACCTTTCTGAAACTCCTCTTTCTAACTCTGATCTTATTTTCTATACTGATGGCTCAGCATATAGAGAAAATGGAGTGCCACACGCAGGGTATGCAATTTGTGATAATTTTTCAATTACTGAAAGCGCCGCGCTGCCACCCTCAAGCTCAAGTAGCTGAATTATATGCATTGATTAGAGCCTGTCATCTTGCAAAAGGTAAAACTGTTACCATTTATACAGATTCTAGATATGCTTTTGGATGTTTACATGACTTTGGTACATTGTGGACAAACTGAGGAATTATCACATCCTCTGGGACACCCGTTAAACATGGCAAATTGATCAGTAAACTGTTAGATGCACGTCAACTACCTTCATCTATTGCTGTTGTTAAATGTGAGGCTCACACCAAATCAAACAATCCTGTTTCACAAGGCAATGCTTTGGCCGACCATGCAGCCAAAGCAGCTGCCATGTGTCCATGTAAAGCTCTGCCCTTCCTTACCTGCCAATGACCTAGCTTCCCCTAATGATGTGGCTCTCCTACAAGAGACTGCTGATGTGAAGGAACACAGGTTATGGCTCTCCCATGGATGTAAATATGTAAATAATTTGTGGGTCCACGATGACGGCCGTGTCATGGCTCCCACATCCCTTTATCCGTGGCTAGCACGCATGTCACATGGGCTATTACATGTGGGAAAAGGGAGGATGTGTCAAATAGTGTTGAAAGACTGGTATGCTCCAGGATTTTCATCCTATGCCCAAAAACACTGTGAACAATGCCTTATCTGTCAACAACTTAATGCAGGAAAGACAGTACAGACGACATGGTCGGCACATCCTTCCCCTCGAGGACCTTTTGAAGCTCTGCAAATAGACTTTATTCAAATGCCAAAATGAGATGGATATGACAATGTTCTTGTGTGTGTGGATATGTTCTGCAACTGGCTAGAAACTTGGCCTTGTAAGAAGGCTGACTGTTTCTGTAGCAAAATGCCTGCTGAAAGACATTATCCCAAGATTAGGCATTAGCATCTGAAAAACAAATGACCTCTTGGAATAACTCAGTTAATCTTTTCAGTTTAGTTACTTTCACAAATGAGTCAAGTTTTCTGTTTTGTAAAACCATCAGTAGTGAAATAGAACGAAGTACTTAAGTATCACACATAACACTATAACATAACTATCCTATATCATGTATTTTTGAGTTATTGGAGTAATTCCATTGTTTATAATTTTATACTTCCAACCTGCGAGGCCTTATACACTGAAAAAAATTATTTGACCCCTAGTATTTATAACATATTTTATTCCAGCCTACTTTATCAATTTAAATGTGTTATTAGACCGTTCTTATCTTTTTTAATTAATATGAAAATGTTTCACCACCGTTTAAAATGAGCAAAATTGAATTACATAAAGATCCATCCATCCATCCATCCATCCATTTATTTTCTTTCACTAAGTATGGATGCCCAGACTTCTCTCTCCCCAGACTCCTCCTCCAGCTCTTCCGGGGGGACCCCGAGATGTTCCCAGGCCAGCCGAGAGACATAGTCTCTCCAGCGTGTCCTAGGTCTTCCCCGAGGCCTCCTCTTGGTGGAACATGCCCGGAACACCTCCCCAGGGAGGTGTCCAGGAGGCATCAGAAACAGATGCCTGAGCCACCCTAGCTGGTCCCTCTCAATGTGGAGGAGCAGCAGCTGTACTCCGAGCTCCTCCTTGGTGACTGAGCTCCTCCTCCCATCCCTAAAGGTGCGCCCAGCCACTCTACGGAAGAAACTCATTTCGGCCGCTTGTATCTGGGATCTTGTCCTTTTGGTCACGACCCAAAGCTCATGACCATAGGTGAGGGTAGGAACGTAGATTGACCGGTAAATCGAGAGCTTCACCTTTCGGCTCATCTCCTTCTTTACCACAGCAGACCGATACAACGTCCGCATCACTGCAGATGCTGCACCGATCCGCCTGTCAATCTCCCACTCCATCCTTCCCCCACTTGTGAACAAGACCCCAAGATACTTAAACTCCTCCACTTGGGGCAAGGACTCCCTACCAACCCGGAGAGGGCAAACCACCTTTTTCTGGTCAAGAACCATGGCCTCGGATTTGGAGGGGCTGATCCTCATCCCACTCACTTCACACTCGGCTGCAAACCGCCCCAGTGCACGCTGAAGGTCCAGGTTCGATGAGGCCAACAGGACCACATCATCCGCAAAAAGCAGAGATGAAATCCTGTGGTCCCCAAACTGGACACCCTCCAGCCCCTGGCTGCACCTAGAAATTCTGTCCATAAAAATTATGAACAGAACCGGTGACAAAGGGCAGCCCTGCTGGAGTCCAACGTGCACCTGGAACAGGTCTGACTTACTGCCGACAATGAGAACCAGGCTCCTGCTTCGGTCATACCGGGACTGGACTGCCCTTAGCAGAGGGCCCCGGACCCCATACTCCCGAAGCACCCCCTCACAGGATACCACGAGGGACATGATCGAACGCCTTCTCCAAATCCACTAAACACATGTGGACTGGTTGGGCGAACTCCCATGAACCCTCGAGCACCCAATGGAGAGTATAGAGCTAGTCCAGTGTTCCGCAACCGGAATGAAAACCACATTCTTCCTCCTGGATCCGTGGTTCAACTATCAGTCAGATCCTCCTCTCCAGTACCCTGGAATAGACATTCCCTGGGAGGTTGAGAAGTGGGATCCGCCTATAGTTGGAGCACATCCTCCGGTCCCCCGTCTTAAAAACTTTTTTTTTTTAAGAATTACATTAAGTTACCAAAAAAATTATATGTACAGTCAGCTTGACATGCTCTGCCCAGTATGAGCATGTGCAGACAGAGCAAGTGCTCAAGTCTGCGCATGTGTAGAACGAGATCCCCAATTTGTTGTCCTTGGTCGTCCTTTTCACCAGAGAATTTTCACCAGCAGCTCCTTAAGCTTGTTTTCATGTTGGTAAGTCATTTTACCCCACCCCCAAAGGCCAGGTAAGGGGTATTGTTTTTGGTTCGGTTTATTTGTTTGCTTGTTAACACTCTAACAGCAAAACTATTGGTTGAATTCATACTAAATTGGGTTTATAGATTGCCAGTGACCCAGAATAGACCTGATTACATTTTGGGAAAAGTAGGTCAAAGTTCACATTTTTTATGAATTTAAAAAAATAAAATTTCTCCCATTTACTTATAAGTGAGATTTCAAATGTCTATAAAACATCAATTTTGTTTCAGTTTACTTCAAACTTGGCACATGTATAGAGGCAATTGATATGCAGACATCACCAAACACATAGACATAATGACATCGGCTGGATTGATGCCAACATAAGTTACAATATGTGCGAAGGGCGGGGTTTGTTGTGCCTGGCACAGGCAACAAGAAGTTGGTTAAAATGGTTTTAAAGCTATTTTTAACATGAAATAAAATCTAATTCCTTCATAACTACTTAATATAGTACATAAATCTGGTATATTTGGAAGTAGTATGTCACAGGCTGTTATCACAAAAACTTGTACTTTTGGAGTAATGCTATTCCAAAATTCCTTCAAGGCAACAAAAGTGTGTTGTTTTTTTTTGTCTGGAAAAGGATTTAAGACTAAAGTGAACAGTGAATAAAATGTGTTTTTCTGATAAGTACCTCATGAATCTGATATATTTGGTAGAGGTACTTCATATACTATTAGCACAAACATTATGAACTAATTCTACTGTGTACTTTTGGAGTAATCATACTTCAAAATCCCTTCCAGGCTACAAAAGTGTGTTTTTTTTTCATCTGGAATAGGGTTTACGACTAAATTCAACAATTTTTTTTTTTTTTTTATAATTACCACATGAATCTGGTATATTTGGTAGAAGTACTTCATATACTATTAGCACAAACACTATGAACTACTTTTTCTGTGGAGTTTTGGAATAATCATGCTCCAAAATCCCTTCCAGGCTACAAAAGTGTGTTTTTTCCATCTGGAATAGGGTTTAAGTCAATGATGAATAAAATACATTTTTCCAATAATTACCTCATGAAATTGGTATATCTGGTAATAGTACTTAATATACTCTTAGCATAAACACTATGAACCACTTTTACTGTGTACTTTTGGAGTAATCATACTCCAAAATACCTTCCAGGCTACAAAAGTGTGTTTTGGTAAGAAAGAGAAGGATTTCCCCAGTGTGGGAACATTTTGATCTCATTTTTCCCAACAAGCATACACATACACAAGCATATTCACTTTCCATGTACTACTGTTAAAAACAAAAAAAACATTGTAATATAAAAATAATGGCAGTATTTTTCATTCAAATAATGCTTTTCAGCAACATAGACACAATATAATAATGCATGCATTGCATACTTTTTTTTGCTGACAGTTTCATTCACAGGCTTTTAGCAAGATGCTACACACTTCAAATTGATGTCAACTGATATTTTTTGCCTGTTATACATTGTTTGTCCAATAGATGACCTAGTAGAGCAAATGAAGCCTCAAGAAGCTTTGCACTGGAGTGAACCAATTTGATGAAAGGCTTCAGTGCTTCATGATGCTTCATCTGCCCGTCCCTACTTGTTACCCCAACCCCCACCCCCACCCAGATAAAAATTCCTGGCTACGTCCCTGCACATACAGTAGTGGAAATACATTTTCTGATCCCATTACATTTGACACAATCTCAAATATTATGAAATTTTTGGAGAAAAATCTTTTTTTTGTTTTGTTTCAAAAGGTGTGGCTACATCAGACAGATGCAGATGTTGTTTATTGTTGCTTTGAGAGTGATTCTTAATGCAATATATCACAAATGCATGGGGTGTACAAAAACATATGTCCACCACCATGTAATAGTAAATGATAGGATACTTAAATAATTATCTAGTGGTGATTGGTTGTTTGATGTGCTGGAAATATGAAGACAACGCACATTATGAACACTGGATTTGAGGCATAGATGTGTATTGCAATGATTTGGTTAATTGTGCAGCTCTACTTGATATGGGAAATATAAAAGAAAGGGATCCTACCTGTTTACCTGCAACCTGCTTTATTTTTGTTTGTTTGGTTTTATATATATTAGACCCTAGGAAAAACAGCTTTAACCTTGCTGTAGCTAACTGTTACTAATTAACTACTTCGATCCATCCATTTTCTGATCCCGCTTTATCCTCACTAGGGTCACATTCACACCTATGGGCAATTTAGAACAACCAATTAACCTATCAACGCAGGTCCCACCGACTGGTGTTGGAATCGAACCCAGGACCTTCTTGCGGTGAGGCACGAGTGCTACCCACTGCACCACCGTGCCGCCCTAATTAACTACTTAACAAATGATAATAGGTTTACTCTGCCACAACTAAGGCTAAACATCATGCAAAGTAGATAAATAAATTATATTGCAATTATTTTGACAGATGTTATGCCTGTGATATTGATCACAGATTTAGTGGAAGTGGTTACATTTAATTTAATTTTGCATACATAGAGATTTTGCTATAAGCCTACGTCAATAAAAATTTTTTGGACAAGTTGGAAAACACATTTTGTTGTTTTTCATACTTTACGTACATTTTTTATATGGATAATCCATACATACTTTCACTTAACCATCAAACACCTAAAAGAATTTTAGTGGCACCTGACGCTCTTGTATTTACTTTGATTTGCAAACACATAGAGGTCTACCGTACGAGTTAAATAAATTAAAAGGAGTAGTTAAGAGAGTAACTTTGGAAAGTTGTACATCCTGTTTAGTATTTTTTTACTTTCGAATGTAATCTTCAAATATTTTGATTGGATTACTGGTTCCAAACATTTTAGTACAGTACACATTTTCAGCAACAGGTGGTGGTGTAAGTCTTCAAAGTTTAAGGATGAATTCTGTAAGTTCTGGCTGCAAAACTTACACTTGTAACAGAGTATTTTCTCAGTGTGACTGTAATATTTTACCAAAGTGAAGTATCTGAATACTGCTCCCATCAGTGAACATTTGAGTGAAGTGTTAACTGAAGTTTCCTGTTAACTCTAGTAAATGGCTTTATTCACCCAAACACATATTGGTATGGCATATCTGTATAAGAAGATTAGTATAGTAGCATATGCTACAGCAAAACATAACGTGCTACACACTTTTAATACCCCTCTACCAAATATAGTGTAAGATTCTGTTGCAAGTTACTGCCCTATAATTTAGATTAGATTGTCTTTGTGTAAAACTTATTACTTACATATCTATATTTGAAAGTACTCAGATATTCTAACTGCACAAGGCCATTTGATCTTGAAAAAGTAGGTCATGGTCACTTATTTTCAACAGGCTTCTGCTCCATGCCAAGATACAGCCACAGTATAAGTTTGTTGCAGATATCTCAATGCATTCTTCAAATAATGCAATTATGTCATTGAATGGACAGACAGACTGACAGACAGACGACAAAATTATTACAATACTCCTCAACTGAGGGGTAAAAAGTAAACACCCCCTCTTCTTCCTTAAATTTAATGGGAAAAAAGGCAGCCTTTCACATTGCCACAAGGGAGCAGCAAAGGACTGTAGATCCAAATTAATGGCTCAACAAGTAAGGTACAACTGACACATAATGCGTGTGTGTGCGTTCATGTGCACAAATATAAATATTTTATATATACAGTATCTCTAATTATATATAATTTTGTATTCTATAATGAGATTTTCTTGTGACATAAATGACTTATGTTAATGTCCTAATTCATCCTAAAAAGCAGGTAAACATATTTTAAGAAAACATTGAGACATAGAATACAGACAAACACATATGTTTGACAGGTTAGACATTACACTCTAGCTGTCTGTTGTGTCTGTTTTTTTTTTTTGTTTGTTTTTTTTTGTTTTTTTTCAGTTGAGTGCACATTCAGAGCCCCCATGGTTTTATGCTCAGCAGCAAATCAGTAGCCTGACACAGGGGCCAGTGAGGTCAAAACCACCAAAAACTCTGCAAGAGCTGGTGTGGAAATGGCTCTGGTTCAAAAGACCTGCTGGTAGCTAGTCAGATGACACAGTGTTCTGTGTGTTGCTTCTCTTTCTTTTCATTTTTAAATTTTTAACACTTTTTAAATTATGTCTGTTTAATACACACACACACATTATATCTCTTTTTCCTGATGTCCCTCTGCCCGTGACCCCACTGCGCTTGAGTTGCTCAGCCCTGTCCCTGAACCGCTCCACTGGTCCATCTTTTCTTTCAGTTTCTGTCTCCCTCATTTGACTCCCCCCTCCTCCTCTCTGATTAAAGGGGTGATGGGGGGTGTATTTGCTGACTGGGCTGGCCCAGCTTCGTAGGTTAGGTGTTAGCTCTGCCAGTTCTAAATGATTGCGCCTGGCCCAGTGAATGGAGCCAGTGAGGCGGACGCCAATCCGACCCCAATGAGCGTTATCCCTATCGACAGAGGCCATACGATGACTGTGGCCAAAAGTAATCAGGCCCAAATAAAAGCCGCGTCCGGCAAATGCTGACCCCTATGCAACCCAGCAACCTGGAGGGATTACTGCTGTGGAGGTGTGACTGTGTGCATGGGTGTGTGTGTGTGTCTGGGAGAGTGGGTATGTATGTGGGGGTGGAGTGGAAACAGGAGTTGGGGTGAGGTGAGATGAGTACTCTAGCAATGTACCAGTTAGAAATGGAAAGAATCTCAAGAACTGTAGTATTTCAACAGGAAATCCTCTGTTATGCATATGCTGGCTATTGTTACTTTGCAGAGGATCTTCATGTGCAAAACTTGTGATAAGATCATTACATTACTTTTTTTTTTTTTTGCAGGAAGACTGGTGTATAGCTTAGTTTTTATTTTTATTTAGTCTCTCCAGTTAGGTTTTGATAATGTTTACTTCTCTGTCAGAAATAGATTTATTTTTATTTTAAGGGATTGACTAGTTATAATTTAGTTTTATAAAAGGCACTGTTCATTTTCATTTTTCATGGATAATGCTCAAAAATGCTGAAAATAAAGAATGCATGACATCAAGCACCATTTATTAATTTATTGTTTATTCAAAGCCCCATATTTTTCAAAGTCATTTTATTCTTGTAAACCATTATTACTGGGAGACATTAAAACCAACTCTGATCGCACATGCAGGTGTTTTGTTGTTTTCTTTTTTTTTTTAATTTGCTTTGCAAATTGTCTTTGTACTTTTATTTAGGTTCCCTAAAGGTTTTTGTTTTGTTTTGGGATTTTTTTTTAAAGGTTTTTATAGTAAATTCAGCTCTGTTATCTTCAGCTCAGAGGCAGAGGTGCTATATGCTAGACAATGCAATAGGTATTGTGTGTGCAGAAATTTGCATAAATAATATGCAGTGTGTTTCAATTACTGTCAATACAGTGTAACAATATATCTCGTGCATGAACTACTCCAACTGGTAAAATATATTCTGAGATTTCATATACAAGTATTGAGTTTTTCAGTAAGTGATTGTATATTTCTTTACCTTAAAGAAACAAGTGAGTTGTAAAACATGCAGACACCATAATGTGTTATTATGTTTGACACAAGTTCATTGATCATGTTTATGCAAGTCATCTGCACATTTTTCTGAAGTTACAATCATCTTCTATATCTGATATGACAGCTCACATATGCCCATTATATTAAAAAGCATAAGAGAAAGTTTAAATGCAAATGTAAAACTGTTTTTGCATGAAGCCCCAGGCAATGTCCTGGTCCTAGAGGAACATTTCCATGCCTAATCTGACCTCAGTGTTACAAGAAAATGTTTCTAAGGCAGCTTTATGTGAGGGGCAGTTTCCTAAAGTGACTACTCTGCTGATCCTTAACACAAATAGTAATTTGTTTTCAGTACTTCCCCTTGGCAAGTCTGAGATCTCTAATGCACAGAAACAGACAAAAGAGTGGCACATTCACTGACCCAAACATTTTGTACAGTTCATAGTGTTCTTTTGAAAGGTTTGCTGTGTCTGTACAGGATATGTTACCATGTTGCTAGACATACACATGGCAAACAAGGTCACCAAATAACTGGTACTTTACGAACTGACTTAGTTTGGTATTCAATTTTGATAACTTTTTCTTCTAAGATCAGTGCTTCCTTACTCTCATTTAACTTTCTGGAGTCCTTGAAAAAAGAAAAAGTAAGTTTTTGAATGCACTAGTATGTGATGACTGAGGGGACATCAATCAAATTGCAAAATGTAATTTAAAGACAGTGGCATTTGTCTTTTAGCAGTGAGCTGTCTATTTGCAGTACAACAAAGTGACTCCCACAGTCATGTGGATGTTAGCCACAGTTCACATAAAGGTCCCATAGATAACAGCTTATCACTGGATGTAGTCAACAGTCATTTGGATGCCTTTCCAAAAAGCAATGACTCTGTAATCTCTAGAAATATTATTTAGATAAATGTGCCATTAAAGCTAATGTTTTGCACTCCACATTTGTTCATGGGAACTTCACGATTTAGGCCTCTGCACATTTGCCTTTATTCTCTGCTCAAGCAGTTTTAGTACTGGCACATTGCCTTGTACAACCATGCACTTTAATCCCCTTGTCCAGACAGAGGTTAAGATGCAGTGATTTAGCCCAGTCACAATGTGTGCAGTAAGTCACAGTGTGAAGAAGTGAACAAAGCATTCATTACAATATGTGGGGAAAGTGGTCATGGATGCCCTGTTTTAAAAGAGTACAAGGGTAGGAGTCATGTGCTGTACAAGATTTAATGAGATTGTATGTGACCTAAATCTGCATTTCATAAACTTAGGGTAAGGAAACTTTTTTACTGCTTTAATTATATTTATTTATTATATAACAATTGACAGATAAAAGTATGTAAAAATGTTATACTGTGTGAATTCATTTTCCTAATTCCAGTGGTGGAATGTACCTCAGTATGCTACCTCATGTCCACTATGTTTTCACTTATACTCCACTTCAGGGGAAAATATTATACTTTTGACTTTACTACATTTGTCTGACACTCAAACTTTTTATAAATAATGATATGCTTATATGACTCGTTTTGATACAGTACTACACTACTAAACTACCCAGTTATATATAAATTTTGGAAAATTGTTTATACCATATCATTAAAATGGGCGGCACGGTGGTGCAGTTGTTAGCACTCGTGCCTCACAGCAAGAAGGTCCTGGGTTTGATTCCAACACCAGTCGGTGGGACCTTTCTGTGTGGAGTT
>JAPQRP010000003.1:871594-882036 GCA_037367295.1 Apogon hyalosoma
TATTTTCATGACATGCATAGTTCTATGGACAGAACATCTGCATACTTTTACCTTTTGCCTGTTTCTCCCCTTCTTTTACTCTTTTTTCTAAATTGGGCACCTGAGAGACCCAGAGGTGAGCTGTCCCACCCGTCCCCCTCCTCCCTCTCTTACTGCTTCTGTGCAAGGACTGCACGGTGCCATCACAGCAAGCAGGGGCACCTGCACTACAGAGGGGGTGCCATTTTGCCATTTCCTGGTACTACGGACCACTTTAGTCTGTACATATAATTTCCAATATCTAGTCTACTTAGTCTGTTCACCGCTGTTCACCCTGTGTCCCTTTTCTCCACACCCCTCTGGGGGAGTGGCCTCTGTTTCAGATGTAGCTGCCTGGGGCCCAATGATGACAGGACCTGAGGTGACTCATCTGTGCCCTGTCCTGACCTGTGACCCAGCCCTCCTCCCTCTCCCACATTTGTCTGGATGGACCTCCTCACCCTCATCTGACTAGATGGACCCCCTCATGTGCCCCCACCCTACTGCATCTTTACAGACTGGAACTACATCTGCAAATGGATGTCCATCAGTCCTAGTTACATCTACAGCCTGTCCATCCATTTTGGAGTTTTCCTTGCCAAGACGGAGGGTCTAAGGACAGGGGATGGCCAGGACAATAATCCATTTCCTTTGTCAACTGTTTATTTGACTGTTGTTTATTTTCATATTCAACAAATTCTGTAAAGCCCTGTGAGGCAACCTTGTTGTGATACTGGGCTCTACAAATAAAATTGAATTGAAAATTGAAAATCTTTTGTCATATGTTTCACTTACCTGCTCATTACTTTTGGTATACAATATGTATATAAACCATGAAGGACTAATTATGCACATGTGGCCTGCTGAAGTCCATCTATCCCATCAGTGATCCAAAGCAGAGGCTCCCTCTGGAATGCCAGACATGTTTGTGTAAGCATTCTGAGGAGATAGTGGAACCAGACAGGGCACAGTTTGCATAACACCCAGAGACACATTAATGAAATCAGACTTCAAGAAGAACTATAACAGGATTTTGAAGTTCAGTTAGAAGAAAGCCTATTGCTTGGCAACCAGCCCCTCCTACTGTTCTATGGGGCCCAGGTTGCCATAGTTCAGCCCAGCTGTTTGGTTGCCCATGGAGACTGATCCTGGGTTAGTATAGGTGGTGACAGTCCTGCAGAGAAGATTGACATCGAATGTTTTTCATGATCTACAGTCACTTTTCTGTCCATATTATTCACTTATTCGTATTCTGTATAAAATTACCCATATACAGTATTTATGAAAAAGATTCTGCTAAATCTAGTGCGTGTATCTTGTTCTTTGTAACTAATGCCATTACACACTGTCCTGTAACTAAATAAATACATACAAATACACATATTTAGGATATAAGACAGAAAGGAGAGACATACATAAAATAGGATTTTGTTTTATTTAATTGATAAATGCATTTAAATTTTTCATGTCCTCAGGGCATGTTAAACAATTTCCACAACAATCATTACACGGTCACTACACCCTAAATCTGTTGTTCACCCATTAGTTACAAATTCAATTCATTCATATAGCCCAATATCACAAATCAAAGATTTGCCTTAACGAGATGTACAATCTGTATAATATACACCATCCTCTATCCTTAGACCCTTGGCCTGAGTGAGGGAAAACCAAAACCAAACCTTTTCTATAGGGAAAAAAATGGTATAAATCTTTGAAGTGGCTATAGAGGATTGATCTGTCTTCTACTTTTAACAATTACTGGTGTATTAACACCACAGTCAAAGACACTCACTGCTGTCCGGATATAGAGTATCTGATGGTACAGTGTAGAACTTTTTATCTGCCAAGAGAGCTTACATGAGTGATTATAACCACAGTGTATGTGCTGCCACAAATTAATGTTAAGGTTGCCATGGACATGCTACAACGCTCCATTAACCGGCAGCTATCGGTGCACCTGGACTGTGTTACAATCGCAGCCGGGGACTTCAACAGCACAAATCTGAAGTCTGTCCTGCCAAGATTCTACAAGAACGTGAGTTTCCTGACAAGGGAAAATTACTCTTGACCAGGTCTACACCAACATTCCAGATGCCTATAAAGCCACCCCACTACAACATCTTGGACTCTTGGATCATCTCTCTCTGTCTCTGATTGCTGCTTATAAACCTAAAGTCTATAGGCAAAGTCTGAAGGGGGATTTTTCACACAGTGTACTCGAGTCCGTACCCAAGTACGCTAAGTACCCAAGTCCGCTTAATTTTCTCCATGTGAATGTAACCATTCCGTGCTTGAGTATGGCGCCCAAGTCCAATTGAGAAGGTAGTCCCTGGTCAGGGCCACCTGTACTCCAGCACGGTACGATGCCGTGTGAATGCGATCCGTGCCTGAGTCCGGAAGTGACCTCATCACCATTCTGACAACGGAAGTGGGTTAAGCACCACAAAACCATAGACAGCGCTCCTGTTGTCTCCTGAAAAAGCCTTGGATCCATGCAGCATGGGCTCACCTTATCTACCAAACCACCCGGTGATATATCAGGGACAACGAAGGCTGCTCTTCTTCTCTTTGCCTCTAACAGGCTAACAGATAGGTAAGGGTTTGTCTTCTGACTATTGCATTTGTAGGATAGTGACAGAATTCCTTCCACACTGCCACCTACTGTTTCGGCCCTGTAACACCCATTCGTACTTGGACACAGTAAGTGTGTGTGAATGCAACATCTGCAGGAAAGGTGTGAATGTACTCGAGTACAGTACGAACTCAAGTACGCTGTGTGAAAGCGCCCTAGGTCTATACCTTTGACCCACACCACTTTGCATAAAGGGCGAACAGACCTACGGAAGACATAGTAACCACAGCCCTCCGTGCTGCATTGTCCCATGTGGAGCAGCAGGGGAGCTATGTGCAGCTGCTTTTTATGGATTACAGCACCACATTTAATACCATCCTTCCCCACAGACTGGTTGACAAACTGGTGGACATGGGTCTCCCACTTGTTACCTGTATGTGGATCAGGAGTTTCCTGTCTGTATGTCAGAGGGTGAGAGTGGGCCCTCACACATCCACAGCCCTCAACCTCAGCACTGGCTGCCTGCAGGGCTGTGTGCTTAACCTCCCGCTCTACACCCTCTACAACCACGACAGCACCCCCACCCACCACAAAATTTGCAGACAACACCACAGTGGTGGAACTCATCTCTGGGGGGGGATGGGACCAACTAGAGGATCAAGGTGGAGCAACTGACTGTGTGGTGTGAACAATCTGCTGCTCAACACCTCCAAAACCAAGGAGGTCATCATTGACTTTAGGAGGGGACTGTGTGGAGTGGGTGGCAGACTTCCGCTTCCTGGGAGTCCACATCGAGGAGGACCTGACCTGGAGCGTGAATACCTCTGAGCGGCTGAAAAAGGCCCAGCAGAATTCATGTCCTGAGGGTACTGAGGAAGAGCAACATCTCACAGAGACTGCTGGTGTCCTATCAGTGCTCCATCAAGAGCATCCTAACATACTGTATAGGTGTGTGGTACAGCAGTTGCACAGTAGCTCAGAGGAAAGGGCTCCAGAGGGTCATCAAAATGACTCAGAAGATCGTTTGCTACCTTCTCCAAACACTGAAAGACACACAACATTATTAAGGAAAATTCACCCCCTGGACATGCTCTGTTTGAACTGTTGCCATCAGGCAGACGATACAGAGCAATAAAGACAAGGACTAAGAGATTCAAGAACAGTTTTTACCCAACAGCAGTCACCACACTTATTACAGAAAAACACATCTGATGTATGTTATATAAGGGATTAGTGCAATAATAGAATGTCAGCTTGTGTGTGAGTGATGGGTTTCTGCTTGTGTTTTGTGGTTTTTTACTCATTTATTTTAGCTCCTTTATTTGTATGTTTATAGCTTATTAGATTTTTTATATGATATATAGAGGGCCATCATGATGGCCCTCCACACAGCCCTCACTCACTTGGACAAGAGTAACACCTATGTGAGCATGCTGTTTGTGGATTTCACCTGTGCCTTAAACACATTCATACTCAGAGGTGGGTAATCCCAGCTCCACAGAGTAAAAGTTATGCCATGTATTGGTTCCACCTGTTCATTTAACACAGTTGATTCCACTAATTATCCCATTTACCTGGATGAGGAGTTGTGCTCATCAAAATGGGCTGGTTCAGTGAGTGGTTACAACAAATACATGGGAGGACTTTTACTCTATGAAGCTGGGATTACCCACCTCTGGTCATACTAAACAAACTGGTTCAGAAGTTAGGCAACCTGGGCCTGGACAGTTCCACTGTGCACCTGGATACTGAACTGGATACTGAACCAACAGACCCCAGAACATCAGGATAAGAGACCACACCTCATCCACTCTTATCCTGAACACCGGCACACCACAGGGATGTGTCCTTAGCCCCCTCCTTTTCTCACTTTTTACCCATGACTGTTCCCCCATCCATACCAACAACACCATTGTCAAGTTTGCCAACGACACCACTGTCAAAGGAATGATTAAAGACTACGATGAGTCAGCGTATAGGGAGGAGGTCCAGCACCTGCAGCAACAGTGTGTCAACAATAACCTGGACCTAAACACATCCGAAACCAAGTAAATGGTAATGGGGACTTCAGGAGATCCAAACAAACTACATTAAAGGAGAGGAAGTAGAAAGGGTGGAGAGCTTAAGGTTCCTTGGAGTCCACATCTCAACCAACTTCATGTGGTCCATGAATATCTCTCATCAGGTGGGGAAGGCACAACAGAGACTATAACTTCCTCAGGAAGTTCCCATCTACTCTGACCCATTAATTAACTTCTACCACTCCACCAAGAGCCTCCTGACCTACTGCTGTACAGGACAGTAAAGACCTGCAGCAAGTGGTGAGAGCAACAGACCGGGTGATTGGGACAGCACTACCCCCCCCACACACACACACCACCACCACCCCAGTGACATCTACACTGGTGGACTCCAGCAGAAAGCTAGCAAAATCATCAAAGACCCTTTACACCCTGGACACCCCCTCTCCTCCCCCCTCAGGACACTTGGGACTAAAACAAACTCGAGCACAGTTTTTACCCACAGGCAGTTAGTTGTTTTGTACAGACATTTGGATAAACAATGTAACTACAAGCTGCGTAATCATACAAACCTTTAAAATGTTCCTTGATTCTGTTACACCAGACATTTAAATCATTCGAAGTTTTCTCATCACGCCACTCATCACACCTTTTTTCTTCTACAATGTTTGTCCAACTTAATCCTTCCATCCTGATAGGTCCTAACAGGGTGCTGGATCCATTAGAATTTAAAGGTACAAATTGGTTGGGTTTTTTCTGTCTTGTCCATATAATGTTACTCTTAAAAATAATTAGAATGTCAAGTCTCTGAATTTTACTAATATTTCTTCCCTAAAAGTTAAGCAAATTACCAGTTTAATGAAAATAAAACACCATACCATTTACTTTTCAGTTATTACTAGTGTGTTGACCTGTGGGGAACCACAGGTTCTAGATGTGGTAGTTTTTATGCTGGGAAGAGCTGACTTTTGGGAAAACATGACAGTCTATATTTTATAAGTACTGACAGAAAAATTAAGCCAAACTGCAGCAGTCAGCTCTTTCTGGATTTTGTGTGATGACCATCAGCTAGCATGTCTGTTTCTGCACATGAAATTTGACACCATGGCAAAGTGGCCCTATAGTTTATCTGTTGGTAGGTAACCCACTTCTATGATTTTATGATTCTGGGCATAGCAACATGATTGTAAGGCTATTGTCTTCCAAAATTACTGATATCTCCCAAAATATTGGTCCTATCAACTTGCCATTTTTGCTAGTCTCATTCTTGACCAAAAATACATAAGTATGTGAAACTACAGCAGTCAGCTCTTTCCAGATTTTGTGTGATGCTCTAGACACACACACAGAGTCCACTTCCCTTTTATAATATAAATGAGGCTAAAATGCTACTGAAGTGCAGGGATGGCCCAGAAATGATGAGTGTTAAATGTTATGCCAGAAACATGAATGTACAGTCTATTTGTAACAGTGAGCTCATCAGACTGTGTTTATATCTTTTTGGGGTTTGGGGTTTGGCCTTTCCAAACTAGCTCAGGTAGAATCCTACCATAAAAACAAGAAAAGAAAAGAAAAGAAAAGAAAAGAAAAGAAAAGAAAAGAAAAGAAAAGAAAAGAAAAGAAAAGAAAAGAAAAGGAGCTTCCCATCCATGTAGTGTGGAAACACACATTTTTTCTTAGATTATATCATTACCTCCGCCAAGGAACGGCGGAAGTTATGGTTTCATTGGGGTTTGTCTGTTTGTTTGTCTGTTTGTTTGTTTGTTTGTTTGTTTGTTTGTTTGTTTGTTTGTTAGCAAGATAACTCAGAAAGTTATGATTTTAATTACATTTTTAGGAAATGTTGATACTGGCACAAGGAACAAATTATTGAATTTTGGTGATGATCCAGATCACTGTCTAGATCCAAGAATTTTTTTAAGGATTCTTTATCGTTGTGAGATAGGGCAGTGTCACAGTCCACACCAGTGTTCCCGCTGGCCCCTCCCTCTCCATTCATCCTGACATCAGACTCACCTGTTGCGTGCCGCATGGCTGCTGCGCATCACAATCAGCCCTATTTAAGGCTTCAGCTCTCCATAACCCGGACTTTCATCCTGTACACTACGGACTCCGACTGTCACTCCCCAGGTTTCACGTTTTGTCCTCACCATTATGTTTTTCTTGTTTTAATAAATCCGGACTGATCTGCCTTGGCGGAGGTCTGCACTCTCCAAGTGCTTTTCTAGTTTCTGATGCTTTTGTGTCCCCAGTTTTGTTCTCAGCAGAATAGCTTGATTCCAGTCCCATTGACTGTGACATATAAATTACTGTCAGTTATTTTTGCAGATTTAGTTTTAAGCACTAGATGTAGGAAACAGTACTGACAACAAACATGGTGCATTGTCGTGCAAAATTCTAACCTTTTGAAATGAATTGCCACTATATCTACAGTTGGGCGCCCTTGAATCTGTTTGTGCCAGAGTTAAAGTTAAGGACAAGCAGAGGAAGGGTGTCAACTCCAAAACTCTAGTGGAGGTTTCCAGATGTTATGCAAAGGATGTGAATTCATTCTTGTAAAGTCCAAGACAAACTGTCTTAATACTAAACAGCTGCCATTGACCAGATAACTCGACCTATCACACACAAGCACACATATATACAGAGATAACTATGAATGACCCAAAAAGAGAAACCAATCAGCAAGTGTTAGTAGTAGGTAAGTGCACACTGACATTCTTTATATATTGCATATTAGTGCAGCTTTTTGCATAGCTTTGTACATTGGCTTGTTCTAACTTTGTTTCAACTGTCCTCCTCTGCTCTCACTGTCATCTCCTTCCTGCCTAGTTTCCTGAATTACTTTGAATCCTTCTGCGCTCATGTGAACTCTGCCTATGTCAACACATAGACAGCAAAGGAAGATCAAGACCTTTCCTCTCCAGCAGAATACCTTCCTTTCTATGCTGTACAGCCTGAGGGGAGGAAATATGTTTTGGATGGTCAAAGGGGATCTTTTTCT
The DNA here is from genome assembly GCA_037367295.1 of Apogon hyalosoma. Lineage (NCBI taxonomy): Eukaryota > Metazoa > Chordata > Actinopteri > Kurtiformes > Apogonidae > Apogon > Apogon hyalosoma. The sequence goes on from JAPQRP010000003.1 coordinate 879,210, forward strand.
CTGTTTACAACATACTGTACTGGACTGTAGTCAGGACTGGCCGATAGGGCCAAAGATGTTCTCAATAAAAATGTCCACATTGGGTGATGTTGACAGTTATCAAAATAATTCACAGCATGAATGTCAAATTATTTCATCAAAGTTTGAAAGCAGAGTGTTATCATTTTTATTCTTTCATATTTATTTATTAGTCCAGAGCAAATTTGAAGAAAACAGATGCTTAAGGATTAGGGTTAAGGTTATAACATAAGTCAAAATAAAGAAAATGAATAAAATCTGAGATGAAAAAGACAGAGCAAGACTTCAGAAATCTATAGGTAGAACATTAAACATTTAAACCCTTTTTCAAAATCAAAATACACAAATATAGGAGGGGAAAAAAAAGAAAAAGCACAAATAAACCAAATTGCTGACAATGCGCATATCATTATAGTTTCTTTTTCTGTTACTGAAATATACTGTACAGATAATAAAACTTGTAATGCCTGAAAAGTTTAAATAAATATTTAAAAATCAAGAAAATAAATTGGATGTCAGTGTCTTAATTTTGCAGTTTGTCTTGGTGTTTCCAGGTACAGTTTGCATTCCAAAGCTCATTGTTTTAAGTCACTAGAAACACTGCTCCCCATGAAAGCAACATGTCTGATATTCAAGAGGAAGGTATACAGTGCATCTTCTTCATCTCCTGCAGTTTATCCAAACAAAGTGACGCAAACGTCCGCGAAACCCAAGCACTGCATCTGAAAGTCAATCCACTGCAGATGTGATCTTTTCTCCTAGGCTGTGAGAAAATGATAAAGGCCCAGCAGCACTTCAAGATTCAGGACTGGAAAACCCAATACACACATGCTTCTAGAACTTCTAGAATTCTTTCTGTGTGCTTCATCAAACTTTAGCTTTCACAATTAATGAATCAGGACAATTGGTTTACGTGGAAAATTACCAACTTTACTTTGACAGTTAACGTCAACAGATTTTAATTTATGTAAGATGTGTCTGAATTGATAGATGTGTCTGTGAAAATTCTCTGATCAAAGACGTCCTACTCAAGTAAAACAAAACAAAACAAAACAAATAATCAACTGAACATCATCTGTATTCTGAATATTTAGAGTAAAATGTAGTCTTCAGACATCATGTGGCCAGCATACAACAGTGAAGTCAGATTACACTACATCATGTTTGTTACCGCTTGTATTTGATCAAACATGATTAATACAGACAGCACACAGATGACACATTAATCCATTAAATTCCAACTTTACAAAGAGTAATTATATAGAGCCTTTCTTATTTCCATGTTCATCTCTGTACAGGTAGTTCAGAAAACCCCAGAGGGAAGTGGAAGTGACTTTAATGCTTTTCCCCCCCAAGCAGTAGTGAATCTTATTCTCAGATTTAATACACTGTTTTCACATAAACTTAAACACAGTTGTTAAAACCACATACATTTTCTTCCTCTCTGTTCTTTCTAAAACATGGTTTTGCTTTTCTTTAACACACAACCTAATACAATCATTAAAGATGTGATATTCCTTCCTTTCAGATGAGTGGTGGCTTTCTAGCCCTTTTTACTAACTTGTTACAAAGCAAAACCTAGTTTTAGCCCATTACTGAATCAGTAAAAATCATATTTAACACCTTTGAGGTGCAGTAAATCTGAGTATCTCTAAAGATGAGTAGAGTTTTTGTAATGCATGACACCAGCACAGTAGAACTTCTATTCCCTCCTCTATTCAGTTCAGTCATGTGTTTTGTGTTTATGATCATTGAGACACTTATTTTCAGTATCTAAAAATATAAAAACTTCTCAGTTGCTGAAGAACAATGTCTTTAAGTCATTAAAAAAACAAATAAACTGATTTTCAAGTCAGTGTCCTCATCCACACGGCATTGTCCCAGTAGTTCAGCTGCAGTGCAAAAGCCAGAACCATTGTCCAAAGCTCAGAGCTGGCTCACAGTTCCACCTGTTTCAGCTGTTTTGGCCATTAACTCCAATCAGTGCTGTCGTCTCCTTATTTCCTGTCATGGGAAAGTGGTCGTTGCCTCTGGAACAATGTCCGCCCACCCCCCTGACACACCAAAACACACATATACACACAGGCTTGAATAGCAGCCAAAGGGTGTGGATGTCTATGGGGGGACAACCCTATGACTCTTTTAGTTTCTCCATGTACGTACAGCTGCCAGTACATGTGCAATGGGAAATGTTCGACCTCCTGAATAGGAAGAGGGGGAACCATTTCCTTGCTGACCTCTCCTCATGATGCCTGAAATACTTCTGAAAGAGTTCAGATTCCTCAAAGAGTCCCTGCCAGCACACATCATACATCATCTGAAGCTTTGCTTTTGTAGTCTTTAAGCCTGGAATATGTTTGCATCTTTGTTCCTTTTTTCAATAAAGACAATGTAGCTGGGGAAAAAAATTACTCCATGTGAAATAATGACAGTAATAATAAGAATCAAAGCTGATTTTAAGCTGCATTTCTTAATGACTTGACCAGTTAAAGATATTAAGGTTTACTACAAACAAAAAAATCTTCAGAAACACCACACAAATAGCAAAAGACTGATCCACAAACTTGTAGTTTTTTGACAAATTTTTATCAATTTTTATTCAAATCACCACAACAATTCCAAATGAAACCAAATATGTCATGCTGGGGAACAGATTTAGGCACAGAAATTTGATTTTGGCAACACAAAGGTTTGAAGAGGGGAAAAAATAGATGAGCAGGACATGCCATCGCTTTAGTGTGTGTGTGTGTGTGTGTGTGTGTGTGTGTGTGTGTGTGTGTGTGTGTGTGTGTGTGTGTGTGTGTGTGTG
>JAPQRP010000003.1:888496-903944 GCA_037367295.1 Apogon hyalosoma
TGTGTGTGTGTGTGTGTGTGTGTGTGTGTGTGTGTGTGTGTGTGTGTGTGTGTGTGGGCGTGTGTGGTTTTTTTTTTTGTTTTTTTTTTTGTTTCGTTTTTTTTCTCTTTTTTTTTTTTTCCTCTTTTTTGGTGTTATGCTCATTGAACTGAGCCTGTCATTCAGCAATGCATCATCCAAAAACACTGTAGTCGAAGAAGATCCATCATGCCTCCTTCACGTATGTCCTCACTGCGACCACGTCTCCCATTACGCATTTCTATAGGAACACAGATATCAAGAGAGAAGAAAAGAGGTGTAGAGCATTGGATTCTGTGTTGTTTAGGATTTATCTGCACTTGTATTTATGCGTTGCTGTATTGTATTACTGTGCTCATAGAACTGCTGTAAAAGTGTAGTGTGGACAGTGTAAATGACTTTAAAATGTGTCAACGGACTTGATTCTTTTAGTCTAAATTGTGAAAATATACAAATGCATCATAAAGGATGACACAGTTCAGAATAATATTGGAAATTAAATCATGTTTATACAGATTGCACACTTAAAACTTGAAAAGAGTAAGAAGAAAAAATAGAAAAGACAGCAACGCTTACCGCTATTAATTTTCCATCTGTGATCTCCCTCTCAATATTTGTCTCTTTGCCATCCCAGCTCTGTTTCTGCACAAGTTTGCCGTTTTCCATAGACACTATGGTCTGCAGATGAAACAACAAGAGACAGGACTTTTTCACTTCCAGCACAGATTTATCTTTCTATTTTTTCTTTCTCTCTGCAGCAGTAGAAACCGCACTAACCCTGGTCTTCCTGTCGTCTGCGGTCGTTTCTTCGAATGGCTCGTTGAGCTTGAACTTGATCTCGGTGGTCTTGAACGTGCTCTGAGACTTCATGCACACCGTCCCCTGCTCGTCCACGGTCACAATCAAATTGGGCTTGGTCCGGTTCCCCACCTGCCGAGTCGCAAAGCCCACACCTGCCGGGAAAACACGCACCCTGAATCACAGATGCACTCTTATACAACACTGGAATCCCTTTAGAAAATTTTAAATGTGGAAATTCCCCTATTGAAGTCCACATTTACCACTTTCTGATCTTTTTTATCACATATTTTACAGTTTACACACCAGACATAAAGAGTAACGATATGAAGCCTACTACAAATACATTTGTACTGCCTATGACATTTAACCCTTTCCAAAACACGCTCCTACCTATGGCCTTCATGTAGTCGTCAAAGTTCTCGCTGGAGACCATCTTCCACGTCCCAACAAACTGCTCAACCATGTTTGCGGTCTTCTTGTGTGACAGTATCCTCTACTAACCCGTGTACCAACTCCGGACTCGACCCTCTTCCTCTGGGGGAACAGGGGGAGAGCGTTTTTAAAGGACCTGCTGGACATCCACGGACGCGCTCTGAGCCAATCATAGGCCGGTGCGTCACAGCGCGCATGCATAAATCCCACCCATCGGCGTGGACGTTTCTGATGGACTGCGTACATGGCGGAAGAGCCCTTTGGGTTAAGGGTCAGAACATACTCTGGAGAACGATCCTTGAAATGGTTACTTTGTAGATGTAAGAAAAATCACAATATTTAGTAATGAGTGACATAAGTCAGATGCCAAATACAATGTGGAAAGAAAGAATTCAAAGTACTGAACTTCTAAAGGTTCTGTTGGAGAGCTTTTAGATTGAATTTATACTGAAAATTAATTATTTCCAACGGCCTATATGTTTTGTTTTTCCTTCTACACCAGGGTGTATGTGCTTGGTTGGCTCTCAAGAAAAGTGCACAGATTACGGATTTGGAATGTGAATTTTGCACCCAATTGCAACTTACAAACCAAAACTAATATAAAACAAACAAAAACAAATGAATGGTAACTGTTTAGCTCCTTCCAAAAAGTCACAAACTCCACATTTGCAATTATTCAGTTACACAGGTTTTATTGCCCAGCTGTGTTAATCCTCAAAGACCTAAACAGCCACCAGAGAACAAAAGCATCCACTGATTTAAATGTTACATATCTGTGGAGCCACTAACTCAAAACACATGTAAATAATTCACGTAAAATGCAATTTCTAAGCTTTCATTCTAAGCAGTCATTGTCATTAGATATCAGATTTGGACGCTCAGAAGAGTTTGATAAATAACTGGCTCTATGCACTTCTTTTTATGTTCAGTAAATTATATATTTAGCTTGAAGATGCCACTTTACCCCCCACCTCCAGTTTCCTGTTTTAATGTAATAACCTTTGACATTATTCTGTTTTATGAACAACTATATGATCAATGAAATACATATTGGAAAATACTTGATTTTCACTTAAAAATGCAAAGAATATGATTTTAAAATGGTGGGAAATCACTTAGGAAAGTTTAGATATAGAGGAAAATTAATTTGGAAGTTACCACTAAAATAGCTCTAGGTCTACAAAAGTTTAAGACAGGAATTCATGATACACTTAACAAATCAAACCACATCATTTTCAGTTATTCATGTTCCAATACTGATGTTAAACATATATTTGTATATGAAGTGTGTGGCCTGTAAACAAGGATTCTTGTGGGCCATGGCCTACCCAGCAGAAAAGACAGGATTCTGCTTCTCTGGCAGTGGGTGAAAGGTTTATTTTTCCAGTATTCAGTGGAGCTGCATTTAAAACTCTGAGCCACATTGCATTTAAGCCTGCTGTGCCAAAGGTTGGAGCTTGCATAATGTTCTCTCAAATGCTGGAATGAACTTTTTCTTAATCAGGAAAAAATAGCAAATCATGCAAGGACATAACATGACCCCATACTGATCATTTCAACTGATGCAACAGGAAAAAAAAAAAAAGAAAAAAAAAAACCATCAGCAGAACAGATGAGCACAAACCTGTTAGATTCAAGATTATTTGTCAATTCACCAAATGTACAGGACAGAGAATTGAGACACTATTTCTCGCTCACCTTGTTAAATGCTATGCATTTTAAAAAAAGAAAAAAGTGGTAAAATAAAGTAAGAATAGGAATAAATAAAGTGTACATGTCAGTCTATTTAGTTACATATACATATTAAAAACACTGCACAACCAACACATTCTAATTTCAGTTTTATTGCAAACATTCAAAAATATACACAGATAAATATACACATTGTACACGTGATACGTTAACACTATTTTTTGGCTGCAGCTTTTGCTTGTGGGTCCTTGGTGATACAGCGGGACTGAAAGGTGCTCAGCATCTCCTTACTGGTCAGCTTGGCTCCCTTCATCACCAGCACTTCTCCGTCCACTATATTAAAGACAAAGACACAGTGAGTTGACTTGGAATATGACAACAATGACTCATCTGTGTGTGGGAATGTAAAAAAGGTGAAAAGTTAACTTGGGGCAAAAATCAGCTAAACACCAGGATACTCCCACGGACCACAATGCTCTGCTCAACTCTGACTGACATTACTGCTTTTGTTGAGCGTCTGACTCATTGTCCCACTGTGTGAATATGATGCAGATACTACCTCAGCACAAATTCTGACTCATATAAAGAGTATTTGTGAGGAGTTGTCCAGTGTGGACAGAGGTCATGTCTTTTTCCTTTAGTTTTCTGGAATATCTTCTAGGGTTTCAGTGTTCAGTAACATGTATCTGAAGGTCATCTAAAACCAACCAAATGAAATATTACAGGGCTCATATTTATCTAAACCCCCTTTTATTAGTCTCTGGTTCATTTTTTTTGTGTATTTGGACCCTAATAGTTACAGCTAATTCAAATACAGTTTGAATTTGAACCCTCCAGGTGCTGCAAAGTTATCGTTATATTTATTTGGGCATAAATCGAGTGGATTTCTATAACCCATTTAATTCCTGCTTAACTGGTTACATTTTATAACTAGTGACATTACGACATTTGCACATATAAGGTCAAAACTTCAGACGAACATTTCTCCAGTTCAACACAATTGTTTGTCAGCAGCAGCAGTTGTAGTCCATACTGAAAATATGTCCAAACTTCGAGCCGATTACCTAAAATGTTCAGTTGTTGGTTGTACTGTCGAACACAAATGACTGTTTGGGACAGAGCACACAGTCAACAATGTGAAGGAGGTGGGGCATGAAGTGGCTCATTTGCATTTAAAGGGCCGGCACTCAAAACCACCTTTCTCATATCATTAGTCAGAAATAGGGTTAAAGATGGACCTGTGGAGTTGAATCAATGAAGAATTCAGACCCAAGCAGAGCATTTACAGTTTATGGACACCACAGGGAAAAGTTTTAAAGTGCAGAATTCCATTTTTAAAAAATGCAAAATCACTCTTTTAAAAGACAAATTATGCTTTCAAACTGCGCAATATATGTCATGACACCAAAAATTTGTTTTGACAATGGTCACTCAGAAAGCTGTGACTAACTAGTCCATTGTGTTAACTTTATGCCACCAGTGAAATACTGAACAGGCTTTAATTACATCAGTGGACACATTCAGAGGTGGCCTGGGATACATGTGTCCACATTCTGTTAGCAGTCTAAAGAGGATTATACACAGTATAAAATTGTAGAAGGTGTCTGAGTACTACCAGATGCTTATTGTTTTTTTGGTTTTTTTTGGAGGGGGGGTACTTTAATAATTTACTTTGTTTATTCATTTTGTGTCGCCTTCAAGGATGTATGTACAGTGGTGTGAAAGAGTGTTTGCCCCCATCCTGATTTCTTATTTTTTTGCATGTTTGTCACACTTAAATGTTTCAGATCAGACAAATTTAAATATTAGACAAAGATATTACAAAATGCAGGTTTTAATTCAAGGCATTTATTATTAAGGGGAAAACAAATTCCAAACGTACATGGCCCTGTGTGAAAAAGTCATTGCCCCTAAATCTAATACCTGCTACCCTTAGCAACAACTGGAATCAAGTGTTTGCGATAACTGGCTATCAGTCTTTTACAGTGCTGTGGAGGAATTTTGGTCCACTCATCTTTGCAAAATTGGTGTAATTTGGCCACATTGGAGGGTTTTCGAGCATGACCCGCCTTTTTAAGGTCATGCCACAGCATCTCAATCAGATTCAGGTCAGGACTTTGACTAGGCCACTCCAAAGTCTTCATTTTGTTGGCCGGACATTCTCCTTCACGATTTTTTGGTAAACAGAATTTATGGTTCTATTTATCACAGCAAGTCTTCCAGGTCCTGAAGCAGTAAAACAGCCCCAGACCACCACTATATTTTACTGTTGGTATGATGTTCCTTGTCTGAAATGCTGTTACTTTTACACCAAATGTAATGGGACACACACCTTCCAAAAGTTCAATCTTTGTCTCGTCAGTCCACAGAGTATTTTCCCAAAAGTCTTGGGGATCATCAAGAGGTTTTCTGGCAAAACTGAAATGAGCCTTTATGTTCTTTTTGTTCAGCAGTGGTTTTCATCTTGGAACTCTGCCATGCAGGCTATTTTTGCCCTTAAGTCTCTTATGGTGGATTCATGAACACTGACCTTAACTGAACAAAGTGAGACCTGCACTTCTTTGGATGTTGTTGTGGGGTCTTTTGTGACCTCTTGGATGAGTCGTTGCTGCACCCTTGAGGTAATTTTGGTCGGCTGGCCACTCCTGTGACTGTTCATCACTGTTCCATGTTTTCACCATTTGTGGATAATGGCTCTCACTGTGGTTCGCTTGACTCCCAAAGCTTTAGAAAAGGCTTTATGACCTTTTCCAAATGGATAGATCTCAATTACTCTGTTTCTCATTTGTTCCTGAATTTCTATGGATCACAGCATGATGTTTAGCTTTTGGGGATCTTTTGGTTTACTTCACTTTGTCAGGCAGGTCCTATTTAAGTGATTTCTTGATTGAGAACAGGTGTGGCTACAGAAATTGAACTCAGCTTTCCAAAGCTGTGATAAACCACAGCTAATTTATGTTTTAACAAGAGGGGCAATCACTTTTTCACACAAGGCCATGTAGGTTTGGAATTTTTTTCCCTTAATAATGAACACCTTCATTTAAAAACTGCATTTTGTGTTTACTTGAGTTATCTTTGTCTAATATTTAAATTTGTTTGATGATCTGAAACATTTAGACTACGTATGACAAAGATACAAAAAAAAAAAAAAAAAGAAATCAGGAAGGGGGCAAACACTTTTGTATGCCGATATAGGTGTGTAGGTATGTATGCAACTGTGAGCCTCAGAAAAAATCCTGCAAGATGATGAAAAATGCAGTTAATTTGCAAACAAAAATATCTGCAAAAGACAGAGTAAACCAGTACCCCGATGTCCTATATGAAAGCGGGGGCATATTATTTTGCACCCCATGTAACTATATATTGAAACACAAAAGAAAGTTGACGCTGGAGCCATTTTTCCAGCGCAAAACATTTGAAAATGGTTTTACTTGTATGTTTACTTATCATAGGATGTAATTAGACATTTTTCATTTAGTAGTAGCCTAGTTAGAACAGGGTGTGGGAGAAGAATCTTTTTTTTTTCCACTGAAACGCATGTTTTTCCAGTTCTCACATATTTTCGCAAGTACTCGCATTTTTTTGCAAATTCCCAGAATTTCACTGCATAAAATCACATTAAAACCCTGCCTATTCCATTGCATAATCAAAGACTTTTGCGCACAGTTTTCTGGAGGGACTGACTAAGGTAGGATTACTTTGTGTTGTTGCATATTTGAAGTAAACTAAACCGAACTGAACTGAATTGTGTCGTGGGACAAAATGAAGGACTGAATACTCAGCTGATGTGTCTTGTGTTAGTAAAACTCTGAGTCCATTCACATGATGTGGCAATACAGTATCCTCACATTCCAGCAGATATTTATAAAAATGTTTAAAGTGTATGTCATTAAGAGTGATAGTAAAACATAGGATAGTCAGAGTTACTTAACACATCAACACTTAAGGTGTAGTGACCGATTTGTGGTATCACATCATGCAGTACGCATGTGGCAGAAAAAACTCCACTGTAAAACTTGTGCTTTTCATTGGCACCGTGAACTGTATTTCAGGCTATAGATGGCGTTCTTTATTTACATTGCAAGAGGGTAAGTCGTAAGCGATTCCAAATTATTACTCAAGACACATTTGGGGACACATTCTAATGCTGATGCATTTTAAACTGGACCAATCTTAAGACAAGGTCTGAACATGGCCTTCTGCTTCTGTAATTCAGGTTTTTTACTTTCATTCAAAACTGCCATGTCTTCAGTTCTATGACTGACAAGGGCACTGAATTGAACAGTTTGATAAGTACTTAACCCTACACAAACTAATGGATAAATGGCCCTTAAAAACAGTACACACATTCGCACAACTGCTATGTTACCGGGATGTTTTGGGTACTTTTAACATTGTGAGCAACCTAAAGAACCTTTCCAAAGCCAGAGTCATAATTACACTGTCACAGATCAGTATTACTCACCATATGTAATATCAACTACAGGTTCAGACTTGTCATGTTTCACTGTGGTCAACACCTCGCAGTTAATGTTAGTCGCCCTGACCTTCTCTGAGCCGACCATTACAAGGAATTCCCTGTAGAACAAACAAAGACCACATTTTAGAACAAAGAATAGAACAGAGGCTTCAGGTACTTGAGCATTTGTACTTTCTGCAGCTTTTTTCTTCTGCTCCACTTCATCTCAGAGGCTTGTACAGTGCTTTTACTGTGTTACTTATATGATAGGTTTAGTTACTTTTCAATATTATAGTTTTTCATCTCCTTCTTCTAAAGAAAAAAACACAATGTGCCCGCACTTGAAAACCCTTGGCCTTCAGTCTATCCCAAAGTTTATGCACATACGGACGGACAACAAACTGATGACAATACCCTGTGGCGAGGGCCGAGGGTAAAAATCAGATTGTTGTAAAAATCAGATGTTGATTTTGAAGGTTTGTGATAAACTAAAGGATGGGGTGTTCCTTCATGTGTTGAGAACCCCCCCCCACACACACACACACACACACACACACACACACATACCCACACACACACACACTCTTAAAGTAGATAATCCCTTTAATAAGTCTGATTTGCTGGAAAAATCACCATCACAAGCTGAAAACAGGCTATCACAAAAAAATTTTTTTACAGGCTATCACAAAAAAAATGTTTTTGTTAAAATTTTACAAATTTGAACAAAAATTTGTTATGAAAGTCATACGCTGCTTTAAGTACATTTTACCAATAGTTAAAGACTTTTACTTAAATAAGGTTTTGAAACTTGTAGTTGAGTATTTTCACATTTTGCTCTTAGTAGTTTTACTTCAATAAAGGACATAAATACTACTTCTAACTCTGCTTTTTTTACAATATATGTTTATTGAGTTTCAACAGAAATATTGTTCTATATAAATATACAGGCACTGTAGATGTAATTTAAAAGGCAACGTGAATCAGACTATACATACAAAAAGAAATTGATGTCTAAATTCCTTAATTCTTGAACATTTCCAAATATGGTGAATGAATGTCCCTTTTCCCTCTCCACACCTGCTACATATGTCGTGAATACCGGGGTTAATTTTACAGTTTCTCAGAGGTGATGTAAACCCTCATCCCCCATTTCTACTGTAGAAGCTTTAAAAAATCAGTGGTCAAACCATGAGCTCTATTGCGCACTTTTTTCCAATTTTCAACAGGCATTTCCACCTGTAAATACTCCCGCCAAGCTTTCAACAGAAATTCAGAGAACCTTTAATGCTGCATATTAGAAAATTCTATTAGTAAATACTATATAAAGTCAGTTATGGATCTGTTGATGCATTTTTATTTAAGCTTAGATTGTGATATTTGGCTTGGAATGCCTGACCTGTATTGAAAACATTTAACCTGATAAGATCATTATGCCTTTACTCACAGCATTTTATTAAACTTATTTGATAAGGGGCCTTACATTAATACATAAATAGGCATGAAACTAACCTTAGACTAGGCCTTCATTATTTACTTTGCGTACAGTGAAATTACATAAAATTTAGTACAATATAACCCTGTAAGTTATAAAGGACTAAGAGCAGAACACCTGTTTTGTTTTGTTCAGTCATTATCAGGCATCTTTAACAGGTCATATGAAGGACCCCATCTGTTCCAGCCGGTTTACCGTCAAATTACCGCTGTTATTCCCCGTGTCGTTACCCAACACAACACCTCGACAGACCAACACATTCATACACACACTTCTTACCGTGTGGACCGAGCATTGGATTCAAACGGACAAAACTGGACCACTATCTTCTTCACAGCCTTCAACAGCACCGCCGTTTTACCAGGAGCCGCCATGTTTTCCGTAGCGACTAACCTTTCACCCCGACGCAGGTTGATGAGTTTAGTGTCTGTCACTAGAGGGCGCCAGAGGATAAAGAAAGCAGTCGACGCTGGACTTGAAAAAATGCATGTAAATAAAAATAAATACATTTCGGGTCTGATTAATGTAGGAAATATGATGTTTTAGTTTTATTTATTATTGTGAGTTTGACACTTTGTAAAACTACAGCTAAGAGAATCTTATATCGCATTCACAGAGGGTCAAACATCCTCTTCTGGGATGACATAAGGTCTTAAAATTTATCTATTTTTCAGAGACAAAAAATAGATCGCTTCATTATATAATTCATTACAAATATGTTTAAATAACACATAAATGAGAGCTTAATTATTCTCATTCTTAGTAGTAGTAGTAGTAGTAGTAGTAGAAGATCCCTAAAAAGTCTCAAATGCAACATTGCCAAAAATTTATCTGACAAGAACTGAAAACTTCCTTTGCAATAGAATTTGACCTTTATGGACTTCATGCTGTTGGGAATAATCACTAAAATTTCACCTCTTTGCTTCTGTATTCTTTGATGTTACTCCAAAGGCTAACAAGGCAGAAAAATGTACATTTCCATATGAATGATCTGTTAAGTTGTACACAGGGCTAATTAAAATCAGGAAAGGGGTTTTCTTCCATCAAAATTTGACTCAAATCATATACTTGGCCTTTGTGCAGCAGCACTGGTGTTTCCAGCTTGTCATTTGCAGTAGAAATGTTTAGGTTTGTCTGTGTGGAGAGCTGGTGTCAGTTGTTGAATACATCCCTTTTTACTGTTGACATTTTCTGTGAATCACAATCCTGATCTCTGACTATGTCACAGCTCTAAGCCTTTGATAAAAACTTTAATACTTCAGTAATACAGGGACAGGAATAAGATTAGGGTCTTTGCAGGCATAGTTTTTTTTTAATGCTGTGTAAACACGAGTGTTCTCCTCATAATGACATGACACAGCTCATTAAAGCAGATGCACAAGGAACAGACCATGACACCGTCTTGTGATTGTCTGACAAATGACGGCCTTGAACAGAATTATGTTAAGGCAAGATGAGTGAGAGGATCTGTCAAGCACTAAGTCAATAAAGGAGGTGGCGCTCTCCAAATAGACAATCCAACAGATACATCTCATAATCAAATAGACATGCCACTGCTGCTTACTGCATTCAGCAGATGAGAAAGGTCAAAAGCTTGTCAGGGTAGAAAAGCATGTCAAATATGGAAATGCATTTAAATTTTAATTAAGTTACCTCAAGGCTTCCCAAAGGTTCTCATCCTGAGACCCAAAACAATCAAAACAATGCACAATGAATGCACTTTTCTGTTCAATCCACATTAGAGAAAAGGCCAGGAGATAGAGATGGAATGCTGGGATGGCAATCGCAGATAAAAAAAGATACTGTCAGCAATTAGATATAGACCTGCGGTGGGTTTTAAAAGGCTGATGTATTCATAATAAGGGGAAGTAAGGAGATGATTGTTGATTAATTGACAAAATAGCCTGAGAATTCCTAAAGTTAGAATTATTCAAACTTGAAGTAAAAATATACTGTTGCCCATAAAATTGGAATAAAATATTTTTTTAACCTCTTCTCATGAAATGATTGTAACAATGTGAGTTTTCTTGACAGATAAAGTGTATCTGGGACTCAATAAGTAATCATTGCACCTAGTCAAATATGACGACTGGTGGTATAAACAGGACTAAAAAGAAGAGTGTGCCTGAAAACAAAATTATTCCAACTTTTTTTATCTTTAGTCAGAATTTGCTGTTTAGAAGCCTAATATTACTCATCAGACACTAATAACCCAACTTCTGTTAGTTTGTTCAACCAACGATTTAAGCAGTCTGTCTCCCGTTGCTAATACAGGCAAGTAATGTTGGTAATGTTCTCAAAATACTGTCTCAACACAGGTTTACTTTGCTCAGAAAAAAATGCTTTGTTTAATCATGTAGTCCACAGGGCATTGGGTCTCAACCTTGAATTTGAGAAAGTCTGAGTTAGAATAAAAAAATCAGTTGGAGGAATTATTTCTACCCTTTTTAGAGGCAAGCTTCTCAAACATTTGTTGGTTCTGATTTGTTTTTTTAACTGTTTTTTTACAGTGTACTTTCACAGCTGACTCGATGTTCCTGTCAGTAAATTATTTGTTTCACACTCTGAACCTCCTGATCAACTCCTCTACCCGTTTGTACAACAACTGAGCTCCGCATCTGAACTTCCTTGACCTCTCTTCAGCAATATTTATAGCTGTGCCAGGCATGTCCAGAACAAATGTGTTATTCTCAGATCAGCACACCCTATACTGTAGCTTAGTGCAAGTTTCCCTAACTTTAGCAGAGCCTGAAGTCTTTTTCCTTTCCTGTGCGGCCGACAATTCAGCCCCGGTCTTTGACAGTTGGATGGTGGCAGCTCGAGACTCTAAATATAGATGCACAGCTACTGAGACACAGAAGCATTTCCTATACACACCCCACACCCACCTCACTACAAAGACACACTAACACACTGATACTTATTTGAGTAGCTCTGGGCCCTGTACTGTTACACTGCATGTCCTGCAACTAGAAAGCAGGAGAGTTTAATCTGAAACAATGAATGCTGAAGGGGAGGGTTGACCTGAGAAAAAAAAAAAAACCACATTTCATGTATCAAGATCATGTCCAGAAAGCAAACACAAGTTATGAAATCTCCTTATTATAGCAAATTACTTATTTAAATGGTAGTGTATTCAGTTTCCTGATAACTTGTTCCTTTTACTCCCTTCATTTTAACACAAATACCTCTACTTTCTACTCCTTCAATTTTCAAAATATTAGTTTTAGTTAATGCATTGACTAGAAATATCAGTTACCAGTTTTGTATCATTATGTGTCTTCACAACATCAAGACCTACATCATTTCAACCTTAAATTGATGGAACAATAACTTATAGAAATGACAATCCCTTGACATATCAGCGCATATAACACATGAAAAACAGAACCCTTTAGTCTTTTTAGACAAAACAAGAACAAGATGAAAAGAACCTAAAAGGTAAAACAAAATGAACACAATCTATTGAGAAAAACAATATGCCAAGATGAAAACAACATGACATAATGATGAATGACATAAAAGATTAAATAAGACAGAAAAAATATTGAAGGCACTGAAAAATGAAAAGAACATAAGGCAAAAACAAAATGAAAGTTATAGCAACATGAAAACAACATAAAAAAATGAAAGAAACAAAAAAGATGAAAACAATGTAACAACACAAAAATGGCATGAAAGATGTAACAAAACAAAAACAACAGAAATGGTAGAGTGCAATGAAAACAGCACAGTAAGATGAAATCCATGTAAAAGGTGAAATAATGCAATGCCAAAAAAAATTATAGAAATCATGAAACAAGATAAAAAATAAATCAAACTTTGAGTGCAGTATGTGAATTTATTCAACAAGAGGAAAATGATTTTAAAAACAGTAAATGGAGACTTAATTACAAAGAAATGAAATGGCATCAAAAAATTTCAAGTTCTGTTTCTGAAAAAAAAAAAAAAAAGATTTAACTGAACTGATTTGATATTAGAATGGCTTGACTGTCTTCACATTATATTTGTATTATGGGAAGTTTACTGCAGTAAAGACGTCTAGTCAGTACTTGTACTTGGGTATTTTTCTACACAAGTATCTGGAGTCAAGAAAGTGAAGACTTTTGCCACTACTGCTTAGTATATTCTCTGTCCCACTGTTGTATCATGGTCTGGTATTTCACAATTTTGTGTGATACACTCTAAGACCTGCTATTCACATATCTGTGACACCCAGTTTAGGTGTGAAGCTGTGATACTATCAAAATTGAATATGGAGCTGCTCCTGGTAGAATAATCTGGAAAACATCCCAAGAATGACTGTGTGAACACCCACAGGATACTAGAAATACCAAGAGGAAAGGTGTTCCCCTCTTGGGACTTTATACCAATTACAGCAAGCAAGCAGGTAGTACCTCAGTTGTACTCATTCATTATGATGATGTGCAGGTTTGGTTCCTGCTTAAAAAGGAGAAACACAAAGACAAAGTGACATTTGTCGTGCTCTACATGTTAACCCTGAGTCAACATGAGTTTGAAAATTACCTCTTCATTGCATGTAAAACATCAGGGAAAAGAAGAGATAGGAATTTTCCACTGATCACATGTGGGTTTGTATGACCACATGTCAATGATAATTGTCTGATGAATACAAGGCAACAACTCAAGCAAGATTATATAAATGCTTTTATTGTTTTTCTTATGTTGTATTTTCATCATCTCTCACGTCATGTATTCTACACTAAAGCACTGGGTGCTAAAACACTAATGACATAATATTTTCATAATACAAATCAGTATGATACACACTTTTCTCATCATTTATTTTTTTATTTTACATTGATAGCTTAAACTCGTACAAAACGGTTAAGTTTTTTTTGTTTTTTTTTACTTGATGTTACTCTATTTTCAATATATCATTATAAGTCAGTATAATGGCGTGGTTTTAAATGTTTTACCCTGACATTTCTGGTATTTGATATCTGTTTGTCATGTTCTGACCATGAAGATGGATTTAAAGCTACAAATAACCATTTTCAACATTCACTGAAATGTAAATATCAGCCCTTTCAAGCTTAAAGGAAAAATGATTTGACATGAACTGTGAGAATTACTGATAATTACTGCTAAGATGAAAATTCTTATCATGACCACATTTTAGGCCATATTGAAACTAAAACCAATTTTTTAAGGTCTTGGTCTCATCTTAGTTTTGAATTGATCTTTACTCAGGCTTGACTCAGTGCAAGAAGAGAATGCAGGATTTTAGTCCAGACAACTGTAGGGATGTGTAGGGACATCAGTGTCCAGTGCTTTTTCTGATTTATGGGTTGTCATCATTCCTTTGGCAAAACAGTTTTGCCAATTCTCATTCTTCACATCATATCAACCTTTACTAATCAAAAGACATGGTTGTTATAGTGCCCTTATAATGCTTGTATCTAGTCTGGTCTTGGTCTCGACTCTTTCTTTCTCTTCTTAATGCAGTCTTGGTCTCAGCCCTTCACTGACTTAGTCTTAATGTGCTTTGGTCTTGGTCATGACCTGTTTTTAATACATGTTTTTTAACACGTCACCATACATACTGTATCTATTTGCATTGGTAGGACATGCTATAAAACTGAACTATCTGTCTTATATTTGTCCTGTTAATACCTACTCTTTTTAAAAATATACCAATGTAAATACTGTGAATAATAATCTCTTTTAGCACTGTAATGGCTTGTTATATCACTATTATTTGTTTCTTTTATCTGAAAAATAGTTTCTCTTTTATCTCAGTGAGTATTTATTTTTAAAATAGACCTGCAATGCGTCCAAACTTGCTTCATAATATTAGTCTACATCTTGTTTGAGTTTTTAGCCTCCATTTCCTGTTTTTAGGGACCAGTTTCATAAAAGCATCCATTTATATTGAACTTTTATTTAACCAGGTAGGTGAGTTGACAACCAGTTCTCATTTACAATGACCTGGCTAGGAGGCAGCAAAACAGGCAGATGAAAAAGTAAAAACAAATCAAAACAAAACAAAGAAACAAACATATTTTTATTTCATTTTATATTATTTTTAATAGAAAAATCTGCATGTAACATGATCAAAAGGACACAAAAATTACACACAACTATTTTTTTGAATCTCTCTTTATTCTCTCACAGGTACATTTTGGGAACTAATTGAACTAATTATGCAAGGCAGAGTGTTTCACAAAAATGTTGCAAAATCATTCACGATTTATATGCATTTAAATGGGCAGGTTCTGCATGTAACACAAGTGGACATGATGGGTTACATACAAAACCTGGAATGAGACTGAGATTCATGAAAAACCTGCATGACTGAATTAGAAAAACTACTAAGGATTGTCACATTTATCAGTGTCTTTATTTATAGCCATATATAAGATGATTTACAGCCATGTTTTCAGATCTAATGCATTGACACCTAGGTTACATTTCCTGTCCCAATTTTGGTCCTACTTTTGGCCCCAATATTTGATTACAAATTCATTAATTATAGGATGGCTCAGCCAAGAGTTTATTTTTTTTAATTTATTTATTTTTTTCATTTATAT
>JAPQRP010000003.1:910444-920508 GCA_037367295.1 Apogon hyalosoma
TATATCTCCATACATCCATACATCCATCCATACATACATCCATCCATCCATCCATCCATACATACATACATACATACATACATGCATGCATACATGTATGTATGTCACGGGGGCATCAGCCTGAGTACAGACGCCCAGACTTCCCTCTTCCCGGCTACCTCTTCTAGTTCCTCCGGGGGGATGCCAAGGTGTTCCCAGGCCAGCTGAGAGATGTAATCCCTCCAGTGTGTCCTGCCTCTGCCCCAGCGTCTCCTCCTGGTTGGACATACCCAGAACACCCCACTAGGGAGGCGTCCGGGAGGCATCCTGACCTGATGCCAAACGACCTCACCTGACTTCTCTCAATGTAGAGGAGCAGCGGCTCTACTCCAAGCCCCTCCCGAATTGCTGAACTCCTCACACTATCTATAAGGGAGAAGCCAGCCACCCCGCGAAGGAAATTCATTGGGGCAGCTGTGACTCAGTTGGTAGAGTAGGTCATCCAATGATCAAAGGGTTGGTAGTTCGAATCCTGGCTCCGACTGTCCACATGTCTAAGTGTCCTTGGGCAAGACACTGAACCCCAAAGTATGTGAGAATGTCCTTGTCCTTTCAGTCAGTACCCACAGCTTGTGACCATAGAGGTGAGGGTAGGAATGTAGATTGACCAGTAAATATAGAGCTTTGCCTTTTGGCTCAACTCCTTCTTTACCAGTATTGCGCTTATCCCCCTGTTAATCTCTCATTCCATCTTTCCCTCGCTTGTGAACAAGACCCCAAGATATTTAAACTTTCCCACTTGGGGCAGCAACTGTTCTCCAACCCAGAGAGGGCCCTCCACCCTTTTCCGACTGAGGACCATGGCTTCGGACTTGGAGGTGCTGATCTTCATCCTAGCTGCTTCACAATCAGTTATGAACTCCGTCCCAGTGCAAGCTGGAGATCACAGCTTGATGAAGCCAACAAGACCACATCATTTGTAAACGCAGAGATGTTACCTTGAGGCCCCCAAACCTGACCCCCTGGCTGCACCTAGAAATCCTGTGTATAAAATTTATGAACAGAATCAGTGACAAAGGGCAGCCCTGGTGGAGTCCAGCCTGCACTGGGAACAAATCTGACTTACTACCGATAATGCAGACTAAGC
Source organism: Apogon hyalosoma (assembly GCA_037367295.1). Classification (NCBI taxonomy): domain Eukaryota; kingdom Metazoa; phylum Chordata; class Actinopteri; order Kurtiformes; family Apogonidae; genus Apogon; species Apogon hyalosoma. Next base: position 911,571 of record JAPQRP010000003.1, read on the forward strand.
TGTGACTCTAGTCATACAAGGACCTAAATGGCCTTTAGCAGTGGGCCATGGACCCCATACTCTTGAAATGCCACCCGCAAGATATTCTGAGGGACATGGTGGGATTCCTTCTCCACATCCACAAAACACACGTGGAATGGATGAGCAAACTCCCATGAACCCTCTAGGAGCTAGGTCCAACTACCTCAGAGACTTCAGCGCAGTGATGAATGAGCTCAACCCTCTGTCCCAGGGCTCTGCTTTCACCTTGGAAGGTGTTTAGAAGATCCTTGAAGTTTTCCTTCCACCACCTGATTTTGTCCCCAGTTGAAGTCAGCAGAACTCCATCGCCACTGTAAACAGTGTTTGTGGAGCTCCACTTCGCCCACCTGAGTCGCCTGACAGTTTGCCAGAACCTCTTCAAGGCCAACTGAAAGTAATTCCCCATGGCCTTACCGAACTACTACCACACCCAAGTCTTTGCCTCAGCAACTGCCAAAGCTGTGGCCCATTTAACCAGCCAGTATCTGCTGCCTCAGGAGTCGAAAGTGCCATCCAGGCCTTATAGGACTCCTTCTTCAGCTTGATGGCACCCCTTACTGCTGGTCTCCACCAATGGGTTCGGGGATTGCCGCCATGACAAGCACCGGGAACCTTGTGGCCGCAACTCCGCACAGCCACATTGGCAGTGGAGGCACTGAACATTGTCTAGTCAGACTCAATGTCCCCTGCCTCCTCAGAGATGTGATCGAAGTTCTGTCAGAGATGGGAGTTGAGGATCTCCTGGACAGAGGGTTCTGCTGGTGTTCCTAGCACACCCTCACTGTACGTTTGGGTCTGCCAGGTCTGACGAGCATCCTTCCCCGCCATCTTACCACCAGATGGTGATCAGTTGACAGCTCGGCACCTCTCTCCACCTAAGTGTCCAGGATATACAGCCGTAGGTCTGAAGAAATGATTATGAAGTTGATCACTGACCTATGGCCTAGGGTGTCCTTGTGCTATATGCGCTTATGGACACCCTTATGTTCAATCAAAGTGTTCATTATGGACAAACTGTGTCTCGCACTAAAGTCCAAAAACAGAGCATCACTCAGGTTCAGATCGGACAGGCCGTTCCTCTATATCACACCCCTCCAAGTGTCACTGTCATTGCCCACATGAGCGTTGAAGTCCCCCAGTAGAACAATGGAGTCCCTGTGTGGAGCACCTTCCAGTGTACCATCAAGAGACTCCAAGAAGGCTGGATATTCTGAGCTGCTGTTTGGTGCCTAACTACAGACAACAGTCAGAGTTTGTTCCCTAGCCCAAAGGTCAGGCATAGGGAAGCAACCCTCTTGTTCACTGGGGTAAACTCCAACTTGAAGGCACTGCCTTTCACCCTAGGCAACTCCAGAATAGAAAAGAGTCCAACTCCCCTTGAGGAGATTGGCTCCAGAGCCCAGGCTGTGCATAGAGGTGAGCCCGACTATATCTAGCCGGAATCTCTCAACCTCGCACACCAACTCAGGCTCCTTCCCCACCAGAGAGGTAACATTCCATGTCCCGGTAACCAGTTTTGGTAGACGAGGATTGGATCACCAGGGCCTCTGTACCTGGCCAACACCCAATCCATTTAACATCAAACAAGTATGGCCCCTCCTGCTGGTGGTGGGCCTAAGACCTGGCCACCAGGCGCTCACTGAAGAGCCCCTCCCCCAGGCCTGGCTCCAGTGTGGGGCCGTGGTGATCCTGATCCAGGTAAGGGAAACCCGACCCTTTGGTGTGACATTCATACAGTTTGCCATTCATATAAGTTTGCCTTGGGAGACTGCCTCGACAACATAGCGCCTAGGATCATTCAGGCACTCAAACCCCTCCATCATAAGGTGGTGATTGAATATACCAATATTTCAATATTGGAATGCCCATACACTACTACGCCTACTATTTACCTCTCCTTTTTTTCCATACAATACACAGTTGTTAACTCAACTCCTGTATTTCTGAGTAAGACTACTTACTTTTCTTCAGTTTACATAGCTTCTGCATTGTGAGATACCAAAAATATTTTTTCTTGACTACCACATCTGTGCTAGCATAGCTTTACTCTACTGATGTGAATAATTTCACATTCAGGTTGGCTTCCTGGGCTCAAATGTTCATCCAGTTAGGAAAGTTTGCTGTTGTGTTTTCTTGCTCTTTGAGTCAAATGGAGTGAAGCCAGCAACTGGAAAGGGAATAGTAACATCCTCTAACACTAACATTGGGTGTATGGGAAGTGCAGTTTTATTTTTAATAAGCGCCGTGACTATAGCAAACCTTTAAGTGTCCAAATGACCAATGTGTGAATGAGGTGTAAATAATTGGAGGCCAGATAATGATGATGACGGTGATTATGATGAACAGCAGGCATAAGGAATGTGTGGTGAAGCTGTGAGAAAAGGTGACATAATGGACATGAATACAGTACAGCAGTACAGTGCAATGAGCTGTGTGTTGTCCCAGTGTCCCCTCTCCTTGGTATAAAGTGGTGCTGATGCAGCAGACATATAGACAAACACACCCTCTCACCCTCTCTCTCTCTGCAGGGGTGAGGTGCTAATGTCACCCGAGGGGAGGATCCTCATCACACACTCTGCTGGTTAAAGAACTGCACGCAGGGTGCAGGCAAGTACACATACATTCATATTAACAACACTTTGACACAAATGTGTGCATACACTCTGCAGGCATTCCCTGCAGCATGTTTTTTTCTGTGTACAATGTTTCATGGTCTTCGTGTTCTTTTTTTACTTTGTTTTCCTGTTGGTCTAACCTCTTTGTATTTCTGCATACACAAGCACAAAGGAATACAACAACTAAAGAAAATCATGGTCAGAGAAAATAGTGAACGGGACATTTTTACTTTTCACATTGGCTAGGTTTGATACAGTGAGGCAGTGTTCTGTCAACACTAACTGGACCACCATGTGTTGTGCTGTGTTATGCCCTGCTATGACGTGTTTGCTGAGAAATAAAATATGTGACCATGACAGTTTAGAAAGGGGGTTAAATAGAGGTGGGTGATATGGCAAAAATATTATACAACAATTTTTAAAAAATAAAATCAGCAAACAGTGCAAAGAAACAATTTCCCTATGTGAAACATAATAGACCCAAACAAAAAAAATAAAACACACAGTTTAGCCCAAAGAACCTTCCAGAGTATTTTTAATTTAAATAGTTTGTGCAATTTTGCCAACGTGTCAAGAACAAGAACATATTAAAATGAATACAACAACACTCTGATTAAGTGCACTCTTGGTGGCTGGTAGCTCTGGTTTTTCAACTGGTAATCTCAGTGTATTGAGTGCTCTTGGATGGAGGAAGAAGTCCAAAATGAGCAGAATAATAATCCAGGCACTCCAAAAAAAATATCCCTATGGAACATACTTGCTACTCTTCTCATAAAGAGTGCCTTTACTAAATGCTTGAGTTAAAGTTGTTTGCTTTTGTTTAACTCTACCTGTTGCTTCTGGCTGCAGTGTGGCTGGTCTTTTAGTTCAGTTTGGCTCTCATACTGTTTGGGATGCTGTCTCTTTCAGCTGATTGAACAGGTTCGTAGTGTTACCATATGTTACTCTAAGAGTAACACGATGTACCTGTATGTGGAGGATATGGAGGACTCACGTCATCATTTCCAACCTGCCACCCCTGAAAACAAATTTGCAACCAGGGGATGTGGGGAGGGATATGCTTGGGCCCGGTTCAATGTCTTGCCCCCTCAAATTAAAGTTTCCCAAGGTAAGGAAAAGGAATATGAGTTGCACAACAGCTGGAGACTTAAGTCTTAAGTTTCAGAACTGAAGAAGTCTCTTGGATAAGAGATGAACATTTTCAAAAAAGCTAAACCAGTCCAGTTGAACCGAGAAGAACTACCAAGGAGTCTTAAGTTTCACTTTCACTTTTTTACAGTCGTATGGTGTGCGCATACTCATTGTGGTGGGTGCATACGGCTCGGAATGCACCCACCGCATAAACCCCCCCGATTACATGATCCCTCTGTTTTGATGGATTGTTGATACGTTCTAATTGTTCACGATCTAATATCATCATACCACACACCTCTAAAGTTCAACAAGGGCTTCTGGGGTTTGATGACATGGTAACACACTGAGAGGTCTTTAGTACTTTGTTTGGTGTCTGTGTGTAAAACAATGTGCATCAAGTTTGTGTATATTCAGTATTAATGAATGATTTTTTCATTCTTTCACTGATGAATATGAAATAACCCAAATAAAAAGCTAACATATGGTGGAAAAAAAAACATATCAACCACCAGTGAATGAAAATGAGGCAGAAGGGAAAATTTGAGAGATCCAATCAGAAAAAGGGAGATGGACCCTTTGTAAACAGTGTGTCTCTGAATCAAGACATATCCCACTGAACTGAACTACCAACATGGTCACACTGAGCATGAGAATCACACAAATGACATTAACACAACTTATATTAATAAGAACTTATGTATATCATTCCATAACAGCAGCTCTGCATGATAGTAGAGCCCCTTTCAAACCATCTTAGTTCTTAAAAAATGCCACAGTTTTATTTTTTTCCTCTGATCTCTTTGTCTAGACTCTTTGCTTCTGTCAAGCAGTTTTTATTGACTATTATTTTTATTTTATTGAGAAGTAATATAATGTTTTTATGCCAGTAGGCCTGTGTAAAATAATGAATATAATTCTGTCTCAACACTGAAATTTAAAAATAAAAATATTTTAAACATCATGTTAGAATTTTGGTTCCCATTGTGCAATTACAGATTTAGTCAATAAGTACACCAAACCTAAAGCAGTTCAGATGACTAAAATATGACTTAAGGTAAATATCATTTTAGTCGAACAACTGTGAAATAAGCTAAATCAGCATTTCCTGTTCAAAATAACGCTGGTTACATATAGATGAGATGCCATTTGGACACACTGTCAGCATTACATAGGGTCATAACACAGAGAGGATTTGCACCCCAGGGTGCTTATTTGTGCCACCTATTTTCAGTAACGTGAAGGATGGGACACTAAGCTGACCAGCTTCCATCCATCACCATGGACCTCAGGCTGGGTCAGAAACACTTCTCCAGTCTTTTCCCACCTCCTGTCCAACAATTTATCCTTTTTCTTAACCTCTTATATTCTGCCTTGTCTGTTTCTTGCATCTCCACATCCATTGACCTTCTATTCCTTCATCTTTTCTTTTGTCACTTGACTTTTTCATCTTGTCTCAAGTCTAATCCTCCTTGTCTGGTTGTCTGTTACCAGTGTCTCACCTATTTACGTTTTCCTCCTTTTCCTTCTTTTTTTCTTTCCTTCTTTGTCTGTCTGTCTTATAGCATTGATTTTGAGTCAGACAAGCGTGCGCACATACACACACACACACTCATAAAGTTTCTGTCCTGCTTTTAAAGTGTACCTCCCTCTTCCCTTTTCCCAAGTCGGCTCATAATAGGAAATGCCCCTGCTATCTCTACGGCTACCGGCGTATTAATATAAGCCATACACAAACAAGGTGTGGGGACATACTCCTTCTGTGTCTGCACTCTGAAATAGCACTAGGCAGATATTATACAGCAGGCCTTTGCAAATCAGCTTCCAGTAGTTTTTTGCTGTTATCAGCGTAAAATGTAGTGAGACAAAGTGAAGAACAGACCTGTACTAAAGGAAATGTAGATAATGAAGTGAAGGACAGAGGTTTATGGGGTCAATATTAAATATGAGCTGGTTGTTTATGTTTGATTAGAGGTAAAAGCAGCAGCACTTAGAATGGGGTGGTGATACATAGTAAAAACCAGGAACCAAAAGATTTTGTTATCTTTTACTAGAGGTCGACCAATACTGGATTTTTAATGGCTGATGTACATTAGCTTCTTGAACGAACAAACTTAAAGATTAAGAACAATGTAACTGATCATCCAAGTAAAAATAAGAAATGCTCAAATAAATAAATGAACAAATACCTACATCTTGATTACAGGACATAAAATTCTGTACACTTCTTGGTACATTAAAAAAAAAAGTCTTGACCTACGTTTAACAGCAAATAGTTCAGATCCCACCATTGGATAATTATTGCAGTGATTAATATGTTTCAGCTGCAACAAGTTCTTTATTTCTAACTGATGCAGTGAGTAGCTTCTCATTTCTTAAACAACCATCAGTTTGATAGTGAGCATAAAGATTGGACAGTGTTTCAATGGAAAAAGGTCATGTGGTCTGATGACTCCAGATTGACCCTGTTCCAGTAATGGGTGCATCAAAGCAAGAAGAGAGGCAGAAGTCATTACCCATCATGCCTAGTGTCTACAGTACAAGCCTGTGGGGCTAGTGTTATGATCTGGGGTTGCTTCAGTTGGTCAGGTCTAGGTTCAGCAACACTATATTGCAGTAAATGTTGTGATATTACAAAAGCTTACTGAAATTATGTCATGGAGACTGTGGGCTATTACCAAAACAAAATGCAGTCCAGTGAAATATTAGAGTATAGGACTTTTTTTATGTGTGCGCACTAAAATATTTGATTACAAAACTACTAGACTTCTAGACTTTTCAGGTTGATGGCACTAATTTTGCTCCAAAACTTTGGGTCAGAACTTCCCCCAAGACCACAGTGCAGACCAAACAGCTGGTCTTTAATCTGACTAAAAGAAGTGGTCCAGTATCAAACTGAACCATTATTCATTCATCTGCAGTGTGAAACTTTTTTGGATACTTACACAATGCTACTGTCACAAAACAACAAAAGAACAAAACAAACACTGTTGACGGCAGACACATACCATCCCCATAAGCCAATCATTTACACATATGGGAAGACACAACACTGATAGGAAGAAGGTGAAATTGTTCATTCCGATCTAAAAATGGCAGTGTGAAAGTAAAACTAATGACCAAATGTATTCAGTGTAAAAATGACACAAACCTTGCACCTTACACCTTGAACTGACACCCTTAACAAATGAAACACATCTGACTTTTTTCCAGACATTTATTTAGTCAGGAAAAGCATAATCTACAAATAACTTTGAAACAATGCAAAATAGAGCAATTCCAACTAAATTTCTCATTTCTTTTCATTATGACTATTCAATTTCAGTTGATCACAGAGCTTTACTTGAATGGTAGCGTCAAAGGATGGGATTAGCATGGTTTTTCTATCATTACATAATGGTTTGATGCTGTTATGTGCCTGAGATGCAGGAAATGACTAGCTCTGTCTGTCCACTGTGCTCTGGGGAATAGCCTTTAGCCTGATTGCAAATGACTGTTTACAGCAGGAGCAGTATTTGTTGATGGACTATAGGGCATTATGTCATCTGGGAGGATGGTGTGTGTGCGTGTGTGTGTGTGTGTGTGTGTGTTGGATGATTAGAGAGCCAGTGTGTGTGTTTGTGTGGTCGAGTCTGAATGTAACAATTTGTAACGAGATTTGAGGGGAGAGGGATGCAGTTACATCCATTAGTTCTGTTTGTACATGCTGTGTTTTCTGTCAAATATGGGGATAGCTCAGCGATCTCTGCAAAACATTCAGGGAATTTACTCTCACTCTCCGTTGTTTTTCCCACTCCTTCCATCCATCCACCTCCTCCTTCCTTTCTCCATCTCTGTCACTATACTCTTTCAATAGGCTGCATTGTGTTTTTCTCTAGTGGCTATTGGTAAATATGCTTCACTATCCAAGATGAGACAATAGCAATGTCTCAATGTAAAAAGAGAAGGAAGATGAAGAAAAAAGAAGGAGAGATAGGGAGGGATGCTGAAGGAGAAGAAGACAGAATGAGTCTGAATGAATGAGTAAATAGAATTGGTGAAAAGATGTTTGAGCCAAGTGACATACAAAGAGTGGATTGTTGAAGTAAGCGAGGGCCCTTTCAGGCGCTGGAGAGTTGGTCCCTGCTGTTTTTCTTAGATGGAGTTTAAGGGGGCCACCAGGGTTGGGGACCAGTAAATACATGTTGTTCTACTGGTAGTTAAAGTGTAATTTATTGGAGTCAATGGGTAGTTCAACTATAGTTATATTTGCATTTCCATTTTGCATTTTACACATGTGATGATGTTAAATTACTTTTTTTTTTTTGCCTTTTTTGGGTGGCAAACTTTGTACCATTAAAGGAATGATGATTAGGTTGTATGCTGAAGCTGATAATGGAATTCGGTGTTTTGTTCATGTCCAACTTTATATTGGTCTGAGAAGAACTGAAGCTGTAGGAACTGAAAACGGGCAAAAATGGCTGAATTGCAAAAAAAAAAAAAAAAGTCTACCTGCAGCGCTTTGATTTGAGTGAAGAGGAAGACAAAGACTACATATATAGCTGACATGACTTTCAAGCTTCTTCCAAGCTTCCTGTTCAGTCATAAAGTAGATCAGTAGAACCATGTCCAGGTTGTGTCTAAGAGAATCTAATTAGCCGTTGGTAATTACAGGTATTAATAGTATATTTAACACCTTCCTGTTTGAAATTCCCTAACCCTAACCTGCATCACAAGGGTAGAATTTCTAAATCATGAAAACACATGCAAGGAGTAGATGCAGAATTCCATTGTCCTGTCAGACCAATTGAATTACAATATACCAATAATTGATTGTGGATTTTTTGGCCCCATGATGCAAAAAAGGCATACAAGCACTGCAGCTTTAAATGACACATTGGCCTTGATGAATACTAAGGCTTCACAATTTGGTGAATAAATCATATTGGAATTATTGTGAATAGTGTTGCCATTTGTTTGCCATGTAAATTGGTTAATGAAGGACTTTGGACAGATTCCTGATCAGCGTCTTCATATTTTACTTGCTTTAAAGCAGGGGTGTCAAAGTCCGGTCCTCAAGGGCCGGTATCCTGCATATTTTAGATGTTTCCCTCCTCCAACACACCTGATTCAACCACATGGCTCGTCATCAAGCATCCCCAGCAGCCTGCTGATGAGCCATGTGGTTGAAT
>JAPQRP010000003.1:920608-932671 GCA_037367295.1 Apogon hyalosoma
GTCATCAAGCATCCCCAGCAGCCTGCTGATGAGCCATGTGGTTGAATCAGGTGTGTTGGAGGAGGGAAACATCTAAAGCATGCAGGACAGTGGCCCTCTAGGACCAGACTTCAACACCTGTGCTTTAAAGTGTTTTTATAACTGATCTCAAGTTTGTTATTGTTCACCAGGAAGGATTCTCCAAAGCTCTGAGTCACTCACTATCATGAGGGCTCAGCTTCACTGTTTAATTTAGTGTATAAACCACTCAACATGTAACATGAAACTCAAAATTTAAACTTACTTTTTAAAAATATGTGATTTTTAGGTACAGCGTATTCAGTTTGCACTGATCAGTCTCTAGTTTTTCATATGCCCACAGAAATGCAGGTATCATATCTAATGCTGAAACTATTAAAATAATGCCTGGTCACGTGTTTTAAAAAATGACTGAGCTGCAATGAGCAGAGTGCATGGAAAACATCAACAAGGTCATGTGCCGCATTTCAGCATTCGCTGTTGCTTAGTCAGATGTTTTTTTTTTTAATTTGTATAATCTTTTTTCATAGCTCAGTGAGGTTGTAAAGAGTGCATGCTTGGTCCAGGGAGCAGCACATTTTGAAAACTGCCTACAAAGCCTAAATGCTCCAGTTGTGTTGTGGAAGCTGCACCTTCTTCAGATAGCAGGAATGGAGACTGACAAGGAGGGAGCAAAAACGATCAAAGTGTTTTACCTTCTAGCTTTTGGAAAAGGAAGTGATCTGAGCACCAGAGAGGGACAGACCTCTTTAAACTAGAGAGATCTTTTAAAATGAAGAAATCCACCACAGCAGGGTGCCCTGCTGAACTGCAGTGAACAGCAACATTAAAAGGTTTTGAACCAAAGCCAGGCCCCTGAGCTCTAGATTGGGTACTAACAGGCTGAAGCTAGGAGAGGAAAATAGGAAAGGGACAGAGATGGGAGGAAAGAAAAGGTTAAAGAAAACTGAAGTTCAGAAGGGAGGAGTGGAGATGAAAAGAGAGGGAGGGTGAACAGAGAAAAGCAAGGAAGTGTGCATGATGGGATATGAAGAAAGTGGATCCCTGAGTAGTCAAGTGAAGAAGAGCATCCACTCTCCAATGTAGTCTTATGGTGACAGGTAAGGATGAAGCACTGGAGAGACATATCTAACAGAGGACTTTATCCCCCCTGATCAGCTGCAAACAGTCTTTGTTAGAAACACATATGTGCAGCAGAAATTGGAGTGTTACAGTGTCTAGAGTACGTTGACTTGGATATGGCTCATCCAAACATAAACTCAGGAATATGTCTGGATTCAGAGGTATGTAAGAATACAAGGATGGAGCAGAGGAAATGGAAAGAAAAGGAGGGATTGAGGGAAATCAGCCAGTGGCTTTAAAGTGGCTGCAGGAAATCCAAGTTGTAATCAGATGCTATGGATGGTGATTTGCTAGATATAACAGGCTCGATAAGTTCTCAGAGCTCTCAGCTCTGAGGAGTAATACTTTCCAGTGTTGAACTGGACTTCATGGCAGTTTCATTAATCTTGAAGAAATGTTTTTACTATTGGCAAAAAAACATCAGGGATATAGAAAGTGTAATCTTTGTACTCTTGAAACTAAGTGCTTTTTTTTTCCCCTCATGAATTGTGTTTTGAGTGGCCAGACACTGACGAAAACTCACAGCAATTTCCACAAAGTTTTGAAAAAATATATTTTATTTGTCCCAAAATGGCTTAATAACTCCCCATGTGAGGACTGACCTAAATGTACCAGATTTGGAAGGCACATATATCAGATACAGATGCCTCTTGGACCCATACTCTAAACTCACCAGAAACTCTGATATTTTGATTTACATATGCACTGCCCTTGTGCTTTAGCAAACTTCTAGAGGATTAACCTTATTGACCTCAAATTTGGTCAGCACCATCTCAAAACCTTGAGATGAAAAGTTGACAAAATAGTTCAACTTTTGTTGAACAGTATTGTCATGGCGATGTGGTGAATTTTGATGTTTAACCAGAAATAGTACCTCCATTCATATTTTCAGAATTTCAGCCTCCCTGTGAAATTTTATTTAGAGACTATACTATATATCAGGTCCAGAACCTGAAAATAAACACATTCCAAGTGCATCTGTCTCTACTTTAAACTTAGTCTTTTGACTTGGACAAAGACAGATGACCTTAATGCTGTTTCATACCACTGTAAAAAAGAAAATTTGCTGACTAAGATTTGTCTGACTGAATCTGAACAGTGGTTGTTATTTGAGCTGTCAGTCATGTATTTTCTAGTGCTGCCACTAATGACTAATTTTCTATTGGCTAATCTTTTGACAAATTTTTCGATTAGTTAACAAATCTAAATGTCAAATTAAAAAAAAAAAAATCAAGTGTTTGTTATTTTGTTGTCCATTTTATTTTGAATACAACTCAAGGGCAAAAACATAAAATGTCACCTGTACCATGACAAATGTAAACAATATAAATAACTAATAAGTGGGATGTTTTCCACATTAACATAAATAAATAAATAAATAATTGCACAAAGTTATTCAAGTAAATGGCCAGCTATATCAATATAAAACAAAATATTGATACAATAGGCCCTTACAATTTCCAGTGCAAAGTGACTTTGGGTGAGTATTTGCTTAACAGTGCAAATATATATGGTGTAATTATGGTTTCTGTCTCTCACCCTCATTTTCAGGACACTGTCAGTGAGTACTGCTGCAGGTTGTGGCGTATAGCAGCCCTTCATTGGGAAGATGAATTCAGTCAGACTACTTTGCCTACAACTGACAAAAAGAGAGGAGAAAAATACACAATTAGCCTACTGATGTAGACATGGAGAGCCCATTCCTAATATCCTGTCTGGGCTTTCACCTGAACATTCACAGCCTACTTTTGTTGGAAGCTCATTAAATAAACTGTTCAAAAACATTATGTAGCCTATTGACAATCTAAGCATAAACATCTGCATTTCCATTAGGCTATGCCATATTAGTCAGAGTCTGGACCAGAGATTGTGCCAGACATTTTTATTGTCTGTCATTTTGACAGACAGGGTTGTAAAACTTCCGTCATAATACATTATTATCCATCATTTCAAATTACATTTTTAATTAGACATATTTAGTAATATTTAATGTTCAAAAACATCTCAATGATGCAGTAACTGTAGTTTCTAATGGCTGATAATCGTCATCCTCCACTGCATTAGTCCTTCTTTTTTTTACCATGTTTATCAATGCCATCACATTTACTGGTCTTTTGAAAATAACTAAGGAGACTCGGCTGTCTTGACATTTTGCGCTAGTAAAGTAGTATAAACTTTCAGCTAAAGTCAACTAAACAATGAAACAAGAGTTGACAATGAGTCATTAATATGCAGACTCACCGTCAACCAGACAGGAGCTCTACTACAGGTGAACTAACGGAGTCAACTGACAGAAGTACCAGGGTTACAGAGTCCTGCTCGGTCCACTTTACAAACTCCCTCATACCCACGTACATTAGACCCACAACCAGACCCATGATTAAACACATTGTCTAGTAAATTTATTTTTGGTTCAAACACATGCCATCAATGCTGCTCAATGAAATCTATGGCTGGATGTAAAGCTCACTTCAAAATAAAACAAACCGGCTGTGGATCAACCACGGTTTCATCCATGAATCTGCTTTTATTTTTTCACTTCCTTGCCCGCTACCTGCCCGCATTTCATTTAAGTTTACCTGTGCCCATACCCTGAAAATTATTTATTTATTTATTTATTTTATACCCATCCCCACATGTTTTTACAGGTTACCCCGTTGGATACCTGACCCGGTCCAGGACTGTGCGGTGTTGTATTCAGTGTAGTTGTAGTTGTGAAAGGTGGTGCTGTAGGTTCTACACAGGTAGGATGGTGTAATGGACTGTTTGATGCCTTATTTAGAGACAGATAAAACAGCGATCCTGCGAGTAGGTTCTGTGTGAAACTTTCTATGGTAGATTACCCTCAGTATTTTAATCTCTCAAAATGATGGACGGCCTTCAGAATTTTCTGTCATTTTTAAAAAAAATCTGTCAATGACAGAATATTCTCGGTTAACGCGACCTCTGGTCTGGACTAGCCTACTACCTAAATCAAGAGAGACAGCGGGCCGATATAGAGGCCCTGGCATGCGCTAAAATGTAATTTTGAATTTTTTTGAAGAAGCAGTAAACTACTATGCACTGCAGCTTCAGATTGTTGTGATTGACTTTAAGTTGGAAAGGATGTAAGTCTAATTATGAGATGACAGCTGTAGCTATGTAGCTATTTGTAAGGGTTTGTCTTTTTTCTTCCTAGGAGTCTGCTGCTGCTGCTGTTGCTTTGAATAAAGGTTTGGTGTACCACCCTCACTTAAGTTGTCAGGAGCAATAAAATCTGCTCTAGTGAGGCTGTGTTTTTTATTTTTTTATACTACATATTCACTTCTCCACTGTTGACTTTTGTGAAGAGAATGCTGCAGAGGCTGCTGCAGTGTTACAGCAGAACAGAAGCAGGATGAGGGGAATTTCACAGCAGCTTCCACTGTAACATTATTTTGCCCGTTTTCTGTCTCATCCTTACACAAGCACCTGTTTCCATTTGTTGGCGTAGCACACACAGACTGGTGGCAATAAAGCACACACCCAGTCATAAACTGGTAAATTAACCCCGTGGCCATGATGGCATTCTGGTAAACAACTTGTTCTAGCTGTTGGTCATTATTAGCAGAATACTACATTACAGAATACTACTTTCAGTGCATTTCTCACTGACTTGCGACTTTCACAGGAGTCAGTACTGTGTGAAATTACCAATAGTGAAGTGAATTCAAAAACCCATTTGAAATGTCCAAATCACCTGTTCCAGTATTGGCACATAGACACAGACAGTATCGGCCCTCAGCTCTTACTGTAATTAATGACTCAGACAGCATGGCCTTGCCCTCTGATTAAACATGCTTGTGCATTGGGAGAAACATGGCTAATGACTCTGCATTGACTTTTACACACAAAAATCCCAGATACTCAAACTGCAAAGATGTATAGCCTCGTGAATTAATGAGTGGAGTTCTTGATTTTCTGCAATTACATATTAGACAGTATCTCCTGTGTATCTGTTTTCCATCAATACACACAGGTTATACAATGATTGCAAACTAAAACCCCCATGTGGAGGCCTCATAACAATACAGACACTGTTCCAGAAACTTCACATCCCATTTTCTTTTTTGGTGTGAGGTATGGCAAGCTTTTTAGTACTTGTTTCTTTCACTGTCATCTTAGATTCACTGATGGCTGGAAGTAAGCGTACAGTACAGACTGCTCATCTATTCCAGCAGGCGGAGTTAGCCTGCCTGTGCTTCACTAACTTGACATTGTCAGCCAAGCGTGCAAAGATTCAATCAACAAGAATTTGCAGGAAAGCAGATCACTGCATCATTGCATGGGAGTCAGCTGAATGTGAGTGCATACATTATTATACACTTGCTTGAAATAAACAGTTTCGTCCTCTATGGGGCATTTAAACATAGTGGGGTGTGGTTTGTATATATGGAGTCACACAGCGTTTTTGCAAATATATTTCAGCATAGTGACATTGTATCGGTAGCACTTCTTGCCTTAGTTGTAATTCAGTGTCTGTTATGTTTTTCCAGTGAAAAGTTTAGTGCTGTTACATGTCCTGTGATGAATTGCATGGATAGAGTTACTGCACTGATTTCTCTTTCATAATTTAAGTAAAGCATTAGTAACTCAATCACTTGGGCATTAGCGCAGAGCATAGTCTATGTACAGTATGTGTAATTCGATTTTCCTGTGTTCCTAGTGTTGTCTTTCAGTTGTTTTTTTTTTTATATTAGTGATTCAATACAGTTATAGGAAGAAGGGTTGTGTACATGTGTGTTTTCCAGTTTGTGTGTATAGTGTGTACCAGTATAGCAATGCCTATGTGTGTGTCATGTGTGCAGATCTGAAAGGTCTGCATTATCAGCATCTTGGCAACAAGTAAATGGAGAACCACGGAGATGTGTTCTGTCTGTTCTTCGTCAAGCCCTGTCGCTCCGGGTTACAGGGTTGCTAGGGGATGGATGGACAGGCTGGCATCACCAAATTGCTAACCAAGCATGTGGGCGCTCTGCATCCTGAATTCCTGCTCTTTTTTCCTCACTGCCACACCCCCCACCCCCCCTCCCGGCATTGTTTGCCTTCAATTTACCTTTTATATTTCTTTTATTTGTTTGGTTCTGTCAAACACAACATTCTGTGTGATTTTTTTTTTTTTCCATAACAGCAATGATACTCCCCAGTTTAATCTATGAATATGTAAATAAAGGGGCTTTTGTTCATTCCTCAATCATTTTTCTACCACTCCCTGGAAATCTCTAGGCTTCATCCACACTTTAAAGCTGTTTCCGAATTTATTTCTGAACATTTTGACATGCCTGAAACACATAATACTAAACCGTTGCTGCTGGATATCAGAACTATTGCAATATATATTGCATTTAACAGGTCACTGTTTGTGAATGCCAGTAGTATCATCACATAAATCTGAATGTTAATAGCATTTAATTTCTGTCTCAAAAGCCGAAAATGCCTGTTATTTCATGACAAGTTAAGTCTTTGTTTTAAAAAGTATTGTTTTTAATACAGTTACACTTACTGTTCACACTATTCTGGTGTTTTAGGATCTGTAAAACAATGACTATTGGAAATAATGCTTACTGTTACTTACCTTACACATTCTGGGGTTATATATTAATGGACAAAATAGACTTTTGGATGCAATCATGATGACAGCCACTTTGGCTGTTCTCCTGTCACATGACAAGAGCATGTCGCATTTGACTACCAGCTGTTTAATCTAGCTTGGATACTATTTACAGCAATTTCTGCCCTTATATCATGTGTTAGGCTGTTCATTAATGAATTCTGCAACACTTCCAAAACAATCTCATGGACGGACATAATATTAGTGTGGACATGGCCTAAGATGTGCTGCAACAGCTGAAAAGGCTCAAAACATAATTTTTCCTCCAAGCATTATGTTGTGTTTGAAGTGTGTGCTTATAACAGGTCAGTCATTATTTTAGAATCAATATCATTATCATGACTTGAACATCTCATTCCATTTTTATGATGTAAAAAAAAATTGCTGCGTTTGACTTCATAAAGGTAGAATTACCACAGCGTCCAGGTCCACTTTCCGTAGTAGGAACTCATCCTGATACGTTTTGCATTTGCTTGTTGTCACACCATTTGTAGCAGAGGAATCCATCTGTATGAGCATGTAAATAGTTGTTTGTCCTCGAGGTCTTTTCAGTCTTCATAAACATAAGGTTTCATTCTCCTCTGGTACAAATCAACACAGTCATTTTTATTCTGTTACTATTAGTAGCTGACGAATTGTACATAATGAGTAGATTTCCTGTTTGTTTCCAATTGCTCCAGATGTCATGGTGATGAATAAATTTGTTTGCTCGGCACACATGATAGATGCCTTCTAAGAAGCCTGCATCATTTGTCGTTACGGTATAATACATAAATAATCACGATGATCAGTGGGGATGGATGTTGTTTTAAGATATGTTGTGGCTATAGAGAGAGGGAGGGAGAGAGAGGAAAGGAGTGGAGGTTTGAGGCGCCAGCAAAGAGGATATGTCTGGCAGCTGTGTCATTTTTCAGAGTAAAGGATTATGGGAGAATTACTGTGAACGAGCAGGAGGACCCACACACACACATACACCAACACAACTTTAAATGGAGTGGAGTGCAGTGGAGTAGGTAAGAGTGTATACAGTATGTTCATGATGCCATTGACTCACTACTGTGACATTTCCAGCAGCTGGCACCGCTGTAGTCACAGTCTACATATGCATTTCCTGTACTGAAGACACATTATAGCTGATAAAATGTAGCTGTTGGAAAGAAATACTTCTGAGCCATTTAGTTTGTATTTTGTTTTATATTATTTGATTTACTGAAAATGAGAGAGCAGACATGAACAAGGAAAATGCAATTAAAAACAAGGGAGTAAGAAAATATTGATATGATTAATAATTGTGACACTAGGGTTCCCAATCTGATTTTTAATAAACATTTTACAGGCAAAGATTTGATGCGGACAGTTAATTTTATCTTGAATTTGAGCTCTTGAACACTAGATGTAAAATAGCAGTCACCGCTAGCAATAGTGCTAGCGTTATCTTAAACTTAACTGCCTAGTAATGTTATACAGATACAGGTACACAGTAAAAAATGCAGTGTCAATATTTCAGAGTCAAGCTATTTTAACCTACTTAGAGTATTTATAGCTCTATGGTGAGTAAACCAGCTCTAACAGTAGACTTAAAAGTCAGTGTACAGTTCTGCACAGATGCAGTGTAAAATTCAACTCTACAGAGTGATGATTAATGCCAGTCTGCTGCATTGCGGGTACTGGACATTTTACTCATTATTTCTATTTTATGTGCAGGGGTTCAAGGGGGTTTGTGTTAAGGTTTATTTAAGTTAGTTTGTCTGTTTTACAATGTTTATTGGCCTTTTTATGTTTATTTTTTCTAATTAATGTGACACCTTTAGTCAAACCTTGTAGGAAGAACAATGCCAAACTTGAGTGTCAGTGTGAAGCTATAATTGTATTGTAAGTGTGGAGGACTTTGCTCTTTGAAAGGAAAAGCATGTCTTAGGGTGTTTGAAACTCATAGAGCAAACTTACGCCCTTCATGACCCCAACTTTGGGGACCGCTGCAGTTCCACTTTATTTTAATATTAGTGTAGGGTGCAAACTGATGAAGATAATAACACTATAGAGAAATAAATATTAAAACATTATAGAGTTATTTTTAAACTAAATTTGGAGTAAAAATAGTTACATAAAGTGTAATCATATTACGCTCAACAGTGTGAAAACATCACAGTGTTAAATATTTTTACATATTTCGTTGTTAATTTTGACACTGAATTGAGCAGAACGAACTCTGAAAATTTGACACTGGCCATAGAGTAAATTTTATTCTAATTTTGAGTGGGACCAAATGATATCTGAAACAGAGTTAAATTCAACTCTCTAAGAGCTAAATTGTCACTCTGTTTTTTACTGTGTACAGATACAGATTAACTTTATTGATCCCCAGGGAAAAATTCACTTTTTTTTTTTTTTTTAAAGAACTCAATAAAATAAAAAAAAATGAATGAATGAATCATCAGACTGAGGTATTGTAGATCCTGAGGGCAGTGGGCATCTGTTCCTCTCAGTCCTGCATCTTCATGGTGTTAGTCTGTTACTGTAGCTGCTTTTCTGGTTTGTCCTAATAAGATGAAGAGGGTGATCGGGATTTTCTAAGATGCCCTCCACCCTCTGCATCTCTCCACCATAGTCCCCAGTGTGTCTATTGGCTATATCCAAAAGCGTTCAACCAACTTCACATGAAGGAGACCAACTACTGCTATTCCGTTTTAGAGGGGGAAAAAATGACAGCTGGTCTAATTTGTACAGATTCAGACATTAGTGCTATTTTTTTTCCAGCAAAGTTTGTTATTTATTTTATGCACTTGTTAGCAGTGCATAGTCCTGATGGTACTTCCTGTCTGACATTATTCTGTTCCTGCTGAAAAAATGTCTTAAGCATCAAATTACACCAGTATTAAAAAAGTAACACATAAATTCACATTTTTATTTTTGCTAATGAGCTAACTTCTTTAAAATGGTTGTTGTTATTGTGTATCAGTGTATTTTTTTGTCAGTATATTTATGTCACTGCTTAACCAAAACTGAAGTAGTGAGTAGCTTCCCATTTTTGAAACAACCATCAGTTTGTAGAGAGCATAAAGACCGGACAATTCAAGAATTCATCAGGCTCAAATTGTAAAAGATTAGTTCAGGGAGCATGAGAAATCATTGTCACATATAGATTGGCCACCAGAGTCCAGACTTGAACCCCAATGAGAATCTTTGGGATGCCATGAAGAAGACTTTACACGATGATCCAGATCTCCATCATCATAGACATAGATAGACTTTATTTGTCATTCAGTTTTATGTCAAAATGATATTTCGATGCAGTGGTTCAGTAGGCAGCAGGAATGAATAAAACAGACATTATATAGATATACAAGATAAACTCAATATGCATATAAAATCTGTCCATATAAAAACTGTATCAGGTATTGAAAGCTATCCACAATACAAGATCCTGGAGAAAAATTTATGTAAGTGTGGATGGAGGGAAATCGTTGTGTGTACGGTAGTATGTTCCTTATACTTTGACAGTTTTCTTAAAATTAGAGTTTAAATAAATGTGATGTATATCCTTGACTACTGTATACTGATTTTCAATACCTGTATCACCAGATTTTTGCCAGTACACAACAATAATAATAGTGATAATATAAAAATGCTTGACATATACAGGAATAAAACTATGTAACGGGTGGACACTGGTTTGTAGTCTACAGTCATGTAGCTGTCGGTTGTAATTTCTAACACTTGGCATACATCCATCTTTTGTCAGTCAATCATACTTGAACACTTTTAAAGAATTAACATCATAGTAGTGAACATAAGGCCAAACCCACACATGTAATAAACACACACACACCCCAGACAGTTTTCTGTCAAGTGGGATAATCAATGTGTAATGTGTCTGTAAAAGCCTGTGTGTACTGTGTGAATGTGTCATCTCTCATACACTCATAACACCACACTTCAAGGGTGTTTTATATCTGCCAGGGTGCATTGAGTGCCTCTGAGGCCACTGTTATGCACTGTCATTTTCAGCCTATTACTGGGACACACTGCTTTGGTGCGCCACAGCCTGCCAAACAATAACAAGACACAGGGCAGGCATTTTACTTCTGAAGATGAGGAGGGATGTTAACAAGCTTTCCTTGATCCCTGAGTGTTTGTGGGGGAACAAGCACACACTCAAATAGATGTGCGGATATGCTGTTGTTCTTACATGATAGTATATGTCAGTTATGGATGGAATGAACATAAATGCAATTTCAAACCCATTCTCAGCTTTCTAGAGGGCATCATGGAATTTAAGAATACAGTTTAATGCAACAACTTCTCAGGAGGTTGGAACGTAGGTATAGATTGGCAGTGTTATGAAATTACATTTAAAATCCCAGAGAATAAATGTAACTGTAACCAGAAAACAATGTTAGATGGTGTCTGAGTTTTTTCGTAAAAAGCTTCTATAGAACCCAGACCGTGGCAGTCTGGGTTAACAAAAACACCTTTCAGTTCAAGACATTCAGCAGTGTTCTTCACCTTCGTCATTCCTATAGTGTTGATTTCAAATAATGTTATTAAAGGTTTTCAGCTTTATCCAGCCATACATCAGAAAAGAAATCACAAAGTGGTAAAATATTTTTGTAAAAAGTATCCCTCACAACACTGATAGTTGTCAGTTTGTATTCACCTGCAGAGACTTTTTGGCTTCTCTGCTCTATCATACAGTTGCATTATATTCTGTCAATGTCATGTTTTTGCTCCATAAATTTATCAGATCTGAAATTATTTTTTCACCCCATGAACAACTGGTGTGAGAGATGGCGGCTCTGCTCTTACATTGTTACACCAAGAATCTGAGCTGAATTCAAATAAGAACAGGCCAGTTCCAGTCATTTAAGAAGCACACAGATTGACATAGAGGCATTTCTTTGTAAGTTATTTGCTAATTATCTGATGACAGATTTGTTGGTGGAAATTACACTTATGTTTTTCAAAAGATGAACGTTATTAATGGTAGTGAGCTTGCTTAGTAGCTGCTGACTTTGAGAAGCTTAATTTACATCATTAGCTGCATGGTAAAGTGAGACTCAGCTCATCACAGTATTTCAGTTCATTTTAAGATCATGGCAGAGCAAAATAGACTACAGCATGATTCATGCCATTAATGGGAAACACTGGATTCACAAGACAAACTGCATCACAAACATTCCTGTGGAGTTATTCAGTGGTGTATGTAGGTGTGTATTTGTTTTGGGACATTTTGTTGTGATAAAATCTGAAAAGCTTTTTTCTCATTATTGCTATTCACTCTCCAATTCTCCCAG
>JAPQRP010000003.1:932771-943251 GCA_037367295.1 Apogon hyalosoma
AAATAATAGTTACAAACACATGCTTAAACAGACAGGTTAAACCCTAATGGCATTCACTATATGACATAGGGATGGAGATTCACTAATTTGTAGGGATGCATTGGCATTATTGTGAAAAATGCCACAAATGACAATGGATGTCTGCTGGATTGCCACCATCATTCAGCTCCAGAAGTTGCAAAGGTGAGTAGCAGCACATGAGACAAGGCACTGGCAGGGCTGTGGTGGTGGCTGTTAGAGGTGGATCCAGTGCAGCACTCAGGTGGACAAGGTGGACAGCTATCCACCCCAGGAGAAACCACAACAGCACCTGGAGAAGTGAGCCAGGTGTGTGACGTTGATATAGACAAGGGTTGATGTAAGTCCACAAGGGAATTTGTCAGGTTGTATATTGCAGAAGTGGGTAAGATTAGCACCACCAGAAGCACCATCCATTACTTGAGGGAACCGGCCAGGAGACAACAACATAGCATCAGGTAGAAGCAGGCTTTCCATAGCCATAGTCCATAGTAATGTTGGTAGCTACAAATTACACTGAAGAATACCAGGTATAGAGTAAAGAAGCAGCTAACACACAACGCCAGCGCCACCTCTGCCCAGTGACGCCGGATCATCCAGGAGGTGTCACAGCCATGGTTGGTTCAAGTAAGCAAAGCATCACTCTGTTGCTGAGGTTATGTGTTATGAATGTGTAGCTAGAACAGCCCAAGAAAGAAGAGGTATAGGGTGAGGTCGAGACCTGGTTTTATTTGATCTTTAGTCAAAGACTTTTCTGTGGAAAAAGTTTCTGAAAGTACCAAATGGTTTTTCAGATGAGCTACAGCACTACAGAAACAAATATATGAAGTAAAAATGAACCTTTTTTTGTAATTGCTGTTTTCTTAAAAGAAAAATCAAATTGAACTATCGAATTGCACAATGCGTTCTTTCTTTTGAAACATGATGCTTTGCAATAGGGCTGAATCATATGTCACATGATTGGTTTATTTAATCCTTTAATGTATTAGCTTGTCAGCAGTCAAACAACATGATGCACATCCCTTGGACATCATAATAGGAAGAACAGAAAAATCTCATCTTGTAATTAATAAGCATCAAATTTGATTATCATTTTTCTAGATCAGCATTTTTATCAGTTAGGATGTCTTGCATCCTGCTGAACTACATATTGAATCATCATTCACTGAATTCCATTTAGTAAATGATGCCCATCTTTCAGTGTTTCCGTGATGAAAACTCATCCTATGAAAAACATTTAGAAAAGGAATTGTGCTGACTCAGTTGGAAATGAGCAAATCTGTCACATGTCATTCTGGTGTTTTTGAAGCAGTATTTGGTTTACTGTTGGTATATATGCCTGGTTGCTCTGTCAGCACTTCCTCTCCATGGGCTGGTGTACTTATCTGAATGAGCGCCATGTGTGGTGGGTTTTTGGTCCAAGTTCTAACATGTCACAAACAATCCACCATTTCACACAGCCTGTCCTATAGCTATACTTGTAAACAGCAAAACCTGCATTCCCCCCAGAAACTGTTCCAGCTCAGGCTATAGAGCTCATTACTGAATCATCATAAGGACCGCTCAACACACCGATCAATTATTCATAGGAAGAACCTCTGAGGTGAATAACAAGTGCCTTGGTATTTTGTTTGGAGTGTGCACACTTGTGTACAACAACAGTGTAAATTCCAGGTAAAGTCGATTTTCCTTTCTTGCCTTAAGGTGATGCAATTTTCCCCAGAGGCCTGAACTAACTCTTTTTGAGGTTGTTGTGCTTCAGGAGGCACTTGATATCATCTTTTTTTCCTCTTTTTCTGCCCTCTCATTTCATGTAGGAACCTTGAAGTATGAAGTCCTGGGAATGTTTTGGACTGTGTCCAGACATCTTCCTCTACCTTTATGGGTCCTCAGATCAAAGAGTTCTCAGCTTCATCCTTTACTTTTACTGGAGCAGTCTGCTAATGAAATGAGCTGGCATGACCATAGAGTCAAATATATTAGTATAATAACTGGATCAACTTCATAGGAATTTTTATTACTTAGTTCATCTGTTATGTTACATATTAGAGTGTAACATAATATGTGTAACCAAATATCCCCTTGATTCTTGTTACATGTCATTAATGAGATGAGGGACTGAAATTGCTCATGAGGTAATACTGATACTCAAGAGGAATTACCAGTGATGTCAAGCTGCTGCTGGAAGATGTCCCATTGTCTCGCCTTCGCTTGGGTTGGAGTCATAGTAGATTTTAAAAGGCAGATATACTTTGAGGCAATTTACCTTGAAGTCTGCAGCCAATTCTGCATATAGTGATGTTTTGTAAAATATCCAATTGGCACAAAATAATCAGTCTATCTCTCATAGTACACTTAAAATTCAGCAAATCAATCAAAATCTGCATGTCATACGTGAACACATCTTAACAGGCATCTCTCTCTGTATTAAAGGGTACCTGACCTGTAGTGAATTTTCATTGCTAGCTATCTTAAAAGATCATGTATCATGCTAGCAGTTCCGTCTGGTAACTTATGTTATAGCTCGTTGTCAAGTATGTGTGAGTACTAAGTCACTGCTCCGTCAGTCAGGCATGGTCAGCAACATGTTGCTTCAATATTTAATGCCTCTGATCAGTGTGTAGTCCACCTGTCCTCCCGTGGGAGTCTAACCCGTCTTGTTCATTTTCCATCAGGCAACTGAAGTATTGTTTGTTCTATTTGGTTTTGTAAAAACATGCAGTTGTACATGACTTACTTACAGCTCTGATGGGCTGGTTTGGATCTAAGCTAACTTGTTAAAACACTGAAGTCATACAGTAACACATGAGGACTGGATGATTGAGGTGGACGTAGCGTTACTCTTATGGTTGATCAGGCCTCTTTTAGGTGATAAAAAAGTACCCAAACCCAAATTAGCCCTTTTAAACCCTAATATTGCTCTGCATGGGTGTCTTGTTTGCTGCCCGTCAATGTTGCTGAACTACTCTTGTCTCATATCCACATCTCCCTTCAACCCTTCCACCTCCTCATTTTTTTCCCGACTTTCTAGCACCTCTCAATATCATGCCATGGGTGGACCTATTGAATTATCAATAAGTTGTACGTTTCCTGCTACATAAAACAAAAATGCGTGTGATCTTTTGAGACTTTCAGTATTCCCTTTCCCTCGCTCATGGGGTTTGTATAAATAAATGTATCAGCGTCTGTGTGGTTACTTTTGGAGACTAAATTGGCGACACTATAAAGGATCTGAAAGCTGAAGTGAAATTACATTTCTCTTCCTGCTAAAGAAGGAATCTCCCACTTTAAACAATGAGAATCCATAAGTCATTTCAAAGCCCTCCAACTTCAAATACCTGTGGGTGTTTTCTTATTTTTTGCAGTGGTTTTGGTAAGTTTAGTCACAACAACATGGTCTATGAGTAGCTGTTTATTAGTTTCCTGTCAACAGAACAATAGCACTGTAGCCACATGTTGAAGAAAGGCTTACGCTGTAAAACTGTTACAAGACAAACCGCAGGCGAAGCCAAAACACAGGAAATTAGTGGCTGTTTACTTTCTGTAGCCTAGACTTGCTCCTTCTAATGAAGTGCAAAGAGCCCCCATGTGGATTTCAGACCTCCAAGGACTGTGTGTTCAAGGTTGCTGTGCATGCTTCAGTGTTTGTGGTGCTTTTAAAATGAGGTGGGTATGACCCATTTGTGGCCCCTAGCACTCTATGCTGTGGCATTATAGCCTATAGTAATCCCCCAGCGACCCAGAAAGTCATTTCTAGAGCAGGTGGTTATGTGGGTCATAGGCCTAATAATACAATGACATCAAATGGCTAAGAAAGTGTTAAAATTGCAGCAGTGGTTTGGCAGCAGACATCTTTTAAAGGCACTGCATGAAATACACTTTGTACTTGACAGAAACTATTTTATTACTAGATATGTTCAGGATATATTAATGTAACATGATAACAGAATGTAGCATCATAGCTTTCACTCAACTCATAGTTATCATGCACAGATGTATTCCACTTGTAGGGTTTTTATTGTCATTATTTGCATTTCACAACTTAAGCTGAAAGAGCACACGCTATTTTATCTCACTATACACAACCTGGCCAAAAAAAAAAAAAAAAGCCCCCTACACAGTATTTCACTGGATTGCCTCAAGTGTTGATTATAGGACTCATTCACTCTGGCATTGTTTATGTAGTGCAATGCTTATGTGCTGTCACAATAATTATCACAACATTTATTTCTGTCCATAATTAGATTCATTTTTCACCAAGCTCTTGTATTGATGATGGGAGAGTGAGATCATTGTATCTTCTGCATCACATCCCAAAGATTCTCAATGGGCTTCAGGTCTGGACTCTGTGGTGGTCAATCCACAAAAACTAGGCTCCTTTAACCACTCTTTCATAATTTGACCTGATGAATTGTGACTAAGTTGTTTAGTGCTAATAGTTGTTTCAGGAATGAGAAGTTATTCACTGCATCAATGAGGGTTAAAGAATCCAATGGAATGATCTGAATTATTGGCTTAGTTAAATCTAGGTGGTACTTTTTCTGACCAGGTTGTGTATTTTATTGCTCATCATGTTTCTCTGCTGTGTGTTTGTGTTGTTCATATAATGTGTATCCAAAGGGTTGTGTCAACTGTAAACCAGAGTACAGATAAAGTCATGGATAAAATGACTGTGATTATACACACTCAGGATTGTATAAATTGACATATGTGACCTAGAGGGTTATTAAACAGAGGGGCTGATATCACTCATCCAAACCAGCTATGCATGGTATTACAGTAAAGTGTCACGTGTGTATCCCAAGGAAACCTTATTTCTGAGGTAAAGGATGATAAGAATCATGCTGTCTGACATTTTCATGAAATCTTAATACCCCTGGTTTAACTTAAGTCATGTAAATCTGTCTAAAACTGTATTCCAGATGTGCAGCTGTGTTATCGTTGCCTTATTTTTGTTGCTCAGTTTATTACAACACAAGAATGGTAAATGGTGTCATTTTTCCCAGTATGCAGCTGCATTCTCGAAGCCTCATGGGGTTTCTGGAGGTTGGTGTGAGGACAAAAGGGGTAAACTGAGAGAACAGTTACAGCAAACTGCATCCTTCGCTAGGCCATCTTTTTCTAGTTGAGGCCCTTGTCTCACGACCTCTGATGAAGCACTTTGGAAGTGTGTGTGTGTATTGCGTATGTGTTGTGTGTGTGTGTGTGTTCTGTGTGTGTATGGATGGCCTGTTTACATTCCACCAATTCCTCACGGGAATTCCACTCTTTATCCTCCAAGCTGTGTTCTGTGAGTGTTTGGGATATTTTTAGACTTCTCTGTGGAATATGAGCGGCAACTGTGTTCAGACCAGCACTTAACCTTGGTCAAACTTCATTACGTCTCACACACATTCTCATACACACACACACACACACACAGACACACACACACATATCCACAGAGATGAGATTTCATGACTTGTGATGTTCAACATGCATCCTTGCAGCTGCAACACACTGAACAGTGTTGTCCCTCTGGGTACTTCTGGAAATGAAAGTTTGTTTTTTCATGTCTGTGTTCCATACTAATTCCTCTAATTGAGATTTCTAGGAAACCTCACACTGGAAATTTTTAATGCTGGGATTGCAAATGTCATTTTTGTGCCCAAGCAGCTTAAGGCAAAATCTGCAATCTCTTTTCTGGCACCAACTCTGTTCAGGCTGTTAATTCCTCCTCAGGATTTTTTTTTGCTTGATGCCATGACAGCTGATGATGAACTACTCCATTTCTTTTCTATTTCCTTTTAATCTTAGAAGTAACAATCATGGATAAGCAAGACCTGGGTTTGTGCTCTTGTTCTTTCTAGAGGATTATGTATCTATATATCTGTATAGCCCTGTGATGAACTGGCGAAATGTCCAGGGTGTACCCCGCCTTCGCCCCTATGTAGCTGGGATAGGCTCCAAGCAACCCCCGTGACCCTAGTGAGGATAAAGCAGGTTCAGACAATGAATGAATGAATGAATATCTGTATAACTGCATTTTGCTAGATAGCTTGTTGTATAGCGGTGTAATGTTCTCTCACTGACAATACATTTACAATCTGGTGATATGTGTTTGAGTTTCAGAAATGATCTCCATTCTAACCAGAATGCTGCACATATCACATGGCCAGAGGGGATAGTAACACTGATAATGCAGGAACACAGTTCGCCTGGTGTGGTTATAGTATTATTTTTTTAAAAACAGCTGAATTTAAAAACCACATAACATCTACCAGGTCATCGGTGACTTCTACGTTTTTGGTTGGTTTTAGGCATTAGCAGTTAGCACACTCAGCAGCAGTAAGCTCAGGGACCAATTCCAGGTCTTTATCAGCACTGTGGTCAAGGGCACAGACAGGAAAAACAACCTATATGGACCTGTTTTTAATGTTGGGGGTCGCCTGCACAGTGCATACACTCAACATAAGCCCCAGTCCGACTGAGAATTGGACCTAGATCCTACTTGCTGTGAGGCATAAGTGCTATCCATTACGCTTTCGTTCATGTTGCCCAATGTGTCTGCAACACCATGTTTACAAGTCTCATTTCATATCTTGCCACAGCCCTGGTGTTTCTAAACTAAAACTGGGGCTCCAGAGTTTCCAGAAGTCTTCATTTCCAAAAGTTAAAATGCTTTAGTAGTGTGGCTGCTAGGTGTAAATCTGGCAGTTAATGCGTTTTAAAACAAAAATGTGTTAAGTGTCGATTTTGCTGAAGATTTCATCTACAGTATTTCCACAGTCTTGATATCAAGGTTCCATCTTGAAAACTGCTGGTACCGTGTGTTACTCCCTCCTTTGTGAATAAATAATTTAGCAATTTTAATCAGTTGTTTTCTGGCTACATGAACTGTAGCAAAATGTGAGTGAAAAATACTGTTTCTCTACTAAACTATATGCTATATAGGCTACAACTAGAAAACAAATTTACAATTAGTATATTACAAGAAGAAAATGAATTACATTTTTAAGTTTGTTGAGCAAGAAAGGTCTCCAGAGAAATAATGATTTGTGATTTAGGCATTTTTCCCCATTTTCAGAAAGCAGTACCTTAGTTAATCAAATGAATTCAATATATTGCACAGCCCTGTATCAACCAATGTTGGAGGTCAGTCTGTCTCTAATTTGGAGAGTTGGACAGTTGATCGGGACAGATGTACTACAAAGACTAAAAGTCGGGTTTGTTGTGATGATCACTTTTGATTGACAGAAACTGTATCTGTTTTTTTTTTTTTTTTGCACCTTCTCTGAACATCCCCCAGTTTGCAGTTTGATAAAACACTCAGGAAGCTCTTAAGTAATCAACTTGTAAAGAGCAGTCATTGGAAACCCCCCCCCCAAAAAAAAAAAAAAAAAGGTGATATTCATTAGAAAAATCCCCATCAGCAGCTCTAGATAGAACAGCATGTGTACGTATGGGTTTTAGCTAGAAGGCCAGAGGCATTGACAGTCAATGGACTAAAGCTGTAATATGGTTATAGTGTGGAACCAGTACAGTTTTTGACTTGGACCTGTGTAGTGGTGGGTGTAAATATTGTTGATCAGCACAATTTGATTTCTAATGGTAGTTTACCACTTCCTTTCCTTCCAGGTCATTTTGTGTCACTTTGTGAATAATGTCATTGAGTTGCTACACCTCGTCTGTCCTGCATTCTCAACATATCTTGCTACATTATCCACCTATTGTGTCACAATGGATTTGCCTCTGGCCACCTCTGTGAGTGTGAAGGTGTCTCAGTTGCATTTTCCTCTCTGACAGCCGGGTGCTTTAATGTATTCCTCCACCCCCCATCTCTCCTCTGTCACTCCGATGTCTGTTTGTCGCCTGCTAATTGGTTCATCTCTATTCCAAGGACCCTATGTCCATTAAAGCATTTGTCAGTTGCTGCATTTTTGTGTGCTATAGTGCATACTTGTTTGTAAATAATCTTGTGCATGCATGTGTCTCTGACACCAGATTTTCTGCCACCAGCAGGAGTCCAGTTTGCTGCTCTAATGCACTCTTGGTTGGTTCATTTGCTTTTCAGCTGCCTCTTGGGACACACTGAGCCGCTCCCATTAACTGATTTGAGCAGGGCTGTGGCCGTCAGCACTGTTTTGTAAATAAATATTCTACCATGTTATGTATTTGTTAAACATGATGTGGCCCTATATGGAATAAGATCCAGTTTGTGAAATGGGAAATCAAATGGAATTGTGAAAGAGGTGATGGCAAAGCTCTATCTTCCTTGGGCAATCTTCTGGAGTTGCTGAAGCGTGTGCTGGACAGATTGAAGCAGAAATCTTAAGTCTGAAGGTTGCCATGTTACACTGCATTCCCCCCATAGCTTGCGTTCGTGGAGGTTGCCATGTATGTCTGGCTCCAACCCCCACAAACCCCCACGTCTACAATCAGAAGCTGCTGCTTCTGATTGTAGATGTGCCCTTTGAGTCTCTGTAGGCTTCCATATTTTACCATATTGTTATGAGCTTGAAGGCGTGTTGAATATGCTATAGTCTAGAGATGGACAAGGGTCTGGAGGGACAAAGGCAGGCAGAGGTGAGAAGTAGGGGAGAGGAGGGGGAGATAGATGAAGGGGGTGTAGGTGGAGGGTAAACAGAGTAGACAAAGAGGTGAGATACACATTGTAGAAGTGCACAGTAAAAGCAATACTATTATGAAGCCCAGTAGTCTGAAATATAACCAGATTGTCCTGTGTTAAAGGTTCAATTTTTAAGAGTAAGGGGATTCATGTGGAATTCATTGGAGAAATTGAATATAATAATCATAGTTATGTTTTCATTAGTGAATAATCACCTGAAAATATGAACTGTTGATATTTTGCAATGACACTTTTCTGCTTATCCATTTTATAGCAGGTATTATCCAGCACTAAAATGCATTACCATCACCTATTATGTTTGAGTGTGGAGCAGAGTTAATATCCTCTCAGCTAAACTACCTGACTCTAATGAGAAACTTGCATGTTTTTTGTGGCTACCATGTGTGTGGCAGGGGTGGAATTCAGTTGGTTGTAATCTGAAACTTCAGAGCTAGTTATAAACATTATAAATGTTATACACTGAACCTTTTAAACAAAACATCTGGCACTGGGGTATGCCAGTTTTGATTGGCTAGATTTTGTAACAGTAGCATAATCAATAAAATTGTTTAACTTTAATTATTAATTTTGAAAAATTGCTGAAATTGAAGGAGGTTGTGTTTTTTCTGAGTAGGGAAAACCGTGATTTGAAGGTTGAACATGGCAGATTGTTTGAGTACTTGGGTCAAATTAGAATCTGTTTTATGTTTGTGGGTCAACCATTTGAAGTTAACTAAGCTTATAAGTGTTGACTTTACCCATGATAACGGCCACAATAAAAGTTTCACTTCCAATATTCAGCTCTCTCTTGATGCCTCTGTAGTACTGTAGATATAATGAGAAATAGTCTGATGGACCAGATGATGTTGTTGAACAATCAAAAAGGGATGAATGTGGCAGAACATCAAAGTTTGTTGACCTACAGGACTCTAGGGTTCACATCCAACTGTGTTTACACTTATATTTTCTGTTTGTCTTTCTTGCTTTAGCCTTTCTGTGGATGCTTTTTCTTGAACCCTAACCTGACCCTTTTTCAAAGTCTAATCAATGCCTGAACCTACACCTTGACATTTGACTTCCAGCAAGACTCAAACACATGCTTCACATCAGTACACAAACATTCACAAGTGTTCCATAGAGAACCATTAAGATAGAGTTGCTATTACTAACGCAGAAGTTTGCCAAGTGGTTTCGCTCTTTAAGTAAAGGATATATCCTCTTCTGAGACATTATGCAAACCACTGTTTTAGTTTGTTGCAGTTGAAATCTTGTTCAATATTAGCTTGAGTATTTTATTAAGACAGAGTTGAATATATATTGCTAAAATTGGGTCACTTTTTCAATAAAAGAAAAACATTCTTGAGAGAATTCATCTCCCAGAGATAATGCTTGTGAGAAATAAGATTAAAAAGAGGACAGGAGAAGAGAGAATGAACTGGTCTTTTGTGAGAGGTCGACAATGGAAAGATAATTGAAAGAGGATGAGGTTGTGTGTCTGTGTGTATGCAGTGAACAGTGTGATATTGAACAACCGCCTGTGTTCCATCCTTCCCAGTTCAACTGTGCTTTATCCTCCTGGTCCTAAACCTCTTCCCAAATACACACCCATTAGAAAGCCACCTCAAGGGCCATCTCATTCACCATAACATAGTGAAATCATTCTACCCCCTGCCACTTGCCCCCATCTGGGTCTTCTCATAAAGCCACCCCTGCTGTGGTTAGAGACTTGTAAAGATGGATCACTTTTCCATTTCAGTTGCACATCTACTCACACACGCACACGCACACACACACACACACACACACACACACACACACGCGCACACACACACACACACACACACACACACACAC
>JAPQRP010000003.1:956648-969207 GCA_037367295.1 Apogon hyalosoma
TAGGCTCCAGCGACCCCCGTGACCCTAGTGAGGATAAAGCAGGTTCAGAAAATGGATGGATGGATGGATGGATGGATAGTTTTAATGTTCCACCTGTGGATTTTTTAAATATTCCATGGCTTGGCAAACACTTATGTCTTAAATCTCTTACATTACTTTTGACATGTTTTTATTCATTTTCATCTTGTTTCATCTTTAATAATTTAAACCCACAAATGCTCATCTGATTTCTTCAACTTTCACTCCAAAACTCAACATTTAAACCTGAAAGAAATAATGATCCTACATTGAGTGTGATAATTAACAATATTGCCTGGAATGAAAGTGTTCATCGTGATAATGTTTTTTGGATGCATTGCCCATCCTTGTATTCTGGTATGTGTTGTAGTTAGGATCTGGTCCCTCTGGTGCTGCAGCCTGAAGGGACTTGTATTTCATCAGCCTTCCCTGGGAACCTGTGTGTTTGTGTGTAGGTGTGTGCATCATTATGAATATGGTGGCTTCTATGAGGCCATTTTCTTTCCTTTCTGTCTGTCCTTTGCCACTTCTATTTCTGTTTATTGTTTTCATCTCCACTAACCCTGCTGTCCTCTCTGTCTGCATAATGAATACACTTTTCTTTTAGGTTGTGTCATGGTTTCTGTATGTGTTGATTGTGTTGCCTCTCCTTGTGTCTTCCATTCTGTCCTCTCTTGGCAGCAGCCCTCCTTATCCTTCTTTTCCCCTCCCCCATTTCTCCAACCCTGACTGTCCAAATGGCCCTGCGGTCACAATGCAAGATGGTCAGTGGGGTTTGTATTATGTGCATGGATGATGATCTTTATCCATTGTTTTTCTGTTTTTACTGGGACAAACTGAATGGTCGTGAAGCACTGAAATGTATGATAATCATGAATTATGAACAGTCAGATTCTGTGCATTTGTTAAACTCCTTGTGCTTTTATGCTTTCACCTCAGTGTGTGGTTGGCTGTTTGATTAGTGTGAGTCACACATATCACAGCAAGGGTGATATTATGGGTTGGTGGTCAACAAAAGAGAAGTCCCCTTTTGTCACTCAGTATTTAGCCATGTTAGTGCAGTAATTTCTGCTGGACATAGGAGGAAGACCTGTGGTGGGACGTTTTTAGGTAATAATTTATTTGGATAATTCACTTACAGAGTTTGTCTTTATATTCTGTATTGAACATCATTCACATTTTCACCTTTTCTTGTATAAAGTATATATTGTATATATGTGTTTAGTTGAATGAATGAATGAAAACATAGAACACTGATATGGTTCATGTCCATGTGTTCCTTGGATCGAGTTGTATCTTCTGATATAAGTAACTCCCATGTCAACCGTGCAGAATATATGAAAGCCACTCGTATATCTAGTCTGGTTTTCGAGAATTAGAGCAACAAACTTGGTATCAAATGATTCTTTGTAATGTTTTAGTTTATTGTTATCAAGCACATTTAGTACATACATTCACAGTACATATCAATAAATATAAAAAAAAAAGAAAATATTAAGACTGAAAATATATTAAAAATGTCTGCAATTAAATGAGACACTTTCCTCAGTAGAAACCGGATAACTAACAGAACGTCCAAGTCAAAGTAATAAATATCTATATTAGGGTTTCTCAACAGGGCGGTACCGCCCCCCAGAAGGCATTTGAACAACGTCATGGGGCATTTTGAATAAGAAAGCTGAGAGTGGAGGGCTCAGGCACAAATGGGGGGCATTAGTCACGGCTAGTCATCACAATGTATAAGTATCCATATCCAATGGCAGATTTACCTACCAGCGCCCTTGTTATCAAGTTTTATTTGGGTTTCAATGCAATAGTTATTAGCTAATTTTAAGGCACTACAGAGTAAAGTGCTGAGTATATGCAGAGCTGATTAGTGTTTGTAATAACCCGCCTTACAGTTTATGCAAATAGAAGAAGAAACAGTTCTTTTACATACAGTGCTATTGTAAGACTACATCCTGGTCCAATTCATCAAACATTCCTCTGCAATGAAGCAAAACCTCTCATTGTTTTGAATAAAAGAAGTCATTGCTTTCTTCTCACTCAACTCCTTTTATGTTTTTATTTTTTCATTTTGGAAATGTAAGGTCCTGACTTCCTGCAGGGCTCCACAGCACGACTTCTTAAAGTTGAAGGTTTGTCCTTCTAAAATCTGTACTTTTATTATTGCTGTAGAACTGCCTGTGGCTGTCTTTTGAAAAGCCTGTTGGGCCTCGGTTCTCAGTAGCCATCCGGTTGTAAACATTTGCTGTCTGTAGGTCTGTCTGCACCTCAGAGGACACAGCAGAGGGAGGTGTCACATAGCTGCCCACAGAAACTGAAGCCTCTACACTGCTTCAGAGGTTAATTCTCTCCTGCTCGCTGTGTCTTTTGCTTGTATCCCAGTGCTCATCCAGTTCATGAAACTCCCCCCTACACATATGCCTCTGCATGGCTGGTGTGCTACATTGCAGTATCAAGTAGGGTCTTTACTTGCAGAGCCAAAAGAGGGCAGATTGGATTATTTGGCTTTTTGGCTTTAGTTTCTTGCATGGAGGGTTAGTCCTGGACAGGACTTTTGGTGGCTTTTCTCTAGGTTTTTAGAGTGTTTTTTGTGTGCACAGCTGGGTAAGGACTGAATTTGGATTTCTGCAGTTTAATTCCCAAAGCACATTCCTTTTCAAATGAATTTCCAGTCTGTTATTTTCTGTCATGAAACACAAGACAGCCACACATTCATTGTTGTCCAAGGCTTTTGTATTCTTTCATCAGAATGAGAAAGCACAGGGGGAGAGAAAGGGAGTGATAGCATAACAGAGGGCAGTTGTAGTCATAGGCTTGCAGTCTGGTATCATATGCTGGCATTTGGAGTTTTCCAAAGTGAAAAGATACTCTGAGCTTTTATGTGTGATGTTTATTTATCAAGCTTTTAGAAAAGAAGCGCGTCCTCTTTGGGAAAAATTTATGGTTTTCCCACTATGCATATTCAACAGGGAAGTATATGAGAAATTCTACCAACAGTGTGCTATGTTTTTGTACTTAACAGGTTATTCTGACTGTATAAGATGAGATGGTTTTAGATTTTTGTCATAGCCCTGTGATGAGCTGGTGAAGTTTCCAGTGTGTTCCTCGCATTTGTCCATTGGTAGCTGAGACAGGCTCCAGCTTCCCCATGACCCTCCTGAAGATTAAGTGATTTGGACAATGGATCTTATGAGACACAGAATTAAAGGAATGAAGGAGGTTTTACAGAGAGCTACAAAGATATAAACTTAAAACATAACTGCTTCAGGGATTAATTTTTTATTTTGTTTTTTCTTTGGCTGGGCGATAAGGCTGAAAATGTTTGTGTGATTTAAAAAAAAAAAAAGAAAATAAATCACATTAGATATGGATAATTAACATAGTTAAAGTCAAATCAGAATTTCTTTAAAGTTTACAGGCTGATTTGTGGTCATCATAACTGTCAGTATTAGTGATGGGGGAAGTTGAAGAAACCTGGCATTTATTGGTTTTAAGTTATTTGTTTAAAAAAAAAGCGACAAGAAGAAAATCATGTTAAACATACAACAGAAAGATGTATTATGTAAAGATGTAAATCTTTGTCATCATCAAAAACTTTGTGACCTTCCTTGCCATTATCACTATCAACACTCACTATCAACTGCATCATCCACCATCTCTATAACCTCTAGCATCATCATCATCACCATAACCATTATACATCACAGCACCACCACCACCATTATCACCATCATTATCATCACTATCAGTCTCAGTTAATGTGCAGCATAACTATGACAACAAAAACACCTGCTTGAGTAGAAGATGCACATCCTGTACAGCTTTAATAATCCTGTAGAGGTTTTGTTCTAAACATATTTGTGTTTCTTTTTTTTCTCCACCATAAATAGCTCTGATGGGTAAAAAGGGAATGTTGCCATGGTGACATAGCACTGTGGCAGCCGGTAATTATTCTGGTGTGAGTGCCAACAGGGAAAGAGAGACAGACACAGACTTGTGAGCTGGCACACGGTAGCAGATAGTGACACCTGGACACGAGCCTCTTGGATGTAGACCAGATAAGGAAGGAAGCCTACCCGTGGTAGTCGTCATCATTTTTGACCATATGTATAGCATGATTTGAAATCATGTCATGCACAATTTGGAGATGGGGGTTAACAACTGTGGAAATTCATAGGGTGTTTTCAGTTTGATGTGATAGAAAGATACATTTGCAGATTGAAATGCTGCAGATTATGGAGTGTATGCTGTGGGATACATATGTTAGATGATACAGTTTAAAGATAATGACATTATCATCTCAATTACATGGACAAAGCAGTCAATAAAGTAGGCATGGTGTGCTCATACCATGCAATAGAAGAAAGTGGAGGCAGTAATAAAAGGCGAGTGTCTTTGATTTACAGGGATTTAGGATGTTGTATTTTGCAGAAAAACGAATGTAGTATTCATAGTCATGTTTTCATTAGTGTTTAGTCATATGTAGGGCAGGGCGATAAAACGATAATAATATATATTGTGAAACAACTTTTTCTTGATGAAAATATGAGACATGCTTGATACAATTTTGATAGAATTCATTCGTCCATGTTTTGACAGACGTTAGAACAGCCAATCATAATTAAGTAGTGCTGCACCAAACCAATCAGGCTACAGCCACATAAAGTTAGGTTGACCCACACAGCACAGGCGTAAGAGCAGCCGCAGCACACATGCTAATGTTTGGCCTGCAGCAGGAGATAATGAGTGTTCCTTTGGGAGAAAATGTGGCCAAGAACTTGAGCGACCAGGTTACTGAAAAGTAGGGTGCAAACCGTTTCTATTCCGGTGTACAACAGAGGCATAGAAGCTGGGAGTCACACGTTCAAAGCATGTTAAGTTTCATCTTCAATTTATGCCAGTTATGGCAGTTACAGAACGCACTCCCACGTATATGCCCCGGTATAGTGTGGTGAGGATGGTCTGTTTTGTTTATGTTCTCTTTTAAAACTTGAAAGCTTTTTCCTGCTCGTCAGACTTTTAGTTTAGTTTTATATATGTTCCTGTTTTATTTATCTGAAACAGTTGTATAATGTTCTTCAGCACATCTGTCATGTTCAAGCTCTGACAGAAAAGAAATCATATTTAAATGAAAAATAACCTTCTGATGTCTTCACAACTAACTTACGAGTAACGGAAAATTTAAGCTTGACAAAAATAGGGATTTGATTTATATCATGATGCATATCGATGTCGTCTGATATGAAAAAAATATCATTATATGATTTTTTCCATATTGCCCAGCCCTAGTCAAATGAAAATATCATCCACTGTGTTTTCATTACCTGACAATGAGACATTTTACAGAAGGATCAGGTTGTCACCATGTTTTCACAGTAACTCAGAGCATACTCTGTGTTCTTGGTCTTTTCTGTTTTACAGCAGGTGTCAACCAGTGCATTTCTGTCATACATTTGGATTTCAGTTAAAATGTATTACAAATTGTGACCTAATTTACAAAAAATTAACATGACAGAATGTAAATGTAATCATGTTTTAAAATCCATTGGCTTTTGAACCCCAAACCAAAGTCACTGGTCTGGATCGTATCACATTTTCTCAAGCTCTTCTGCAGTTCATCAAAGCCTGTCTCACATTTGTATCTGTATCTCTTCATACATTACGGTATCTCATTGTTATTACTTTCCTTTATTATTGTTGTTGTTATGATTATTATTATTATTGGTCCACTAAATCTGTTTCCAATACACTTGTTCACATAAACATTTTTAATATGGGACATTTCCACCAATCACCTTTTCCAATGTTGTGCCCTGTTTTTTGTTTTTTTTAACACCAAATTTAAAATGTGATTGAAACAGTCCCTGACCCTGTCCACACTGCAAATGTTTTTGTAAACATGTATTTTCCTCCCCTGTTTTTAAGACAATTCTGCTCATACAACCTTAATTTTGGTACCTCTATACACACTATTCTCAACTAGATGTGACTATATATTACACATTAAACCTTTAAAAACACCACATTGCTCTGTGCATATGTGTATGAGAATAGTGTTGAAGTGGGTGGCTTTTTAAAAAACACAAACATGTTCACAGTAATTTTCTCTCATGTTCTCTCATACAGCCTCCATTTGGGCATTCACACAGATGCATATCATCACCTCTCTCCAAGGATAATATTCAGCTCATTGCCTCTCTTTCCACCCAACAGTAATCCAACCCCCTACTCATTTTTATCTGTTTTCTTCCAGGCAGGGCCGACCTGACTAATCATCCAAGGTGTCAAGGTAAGCCCCAGTTCTGTGCCTTTCACTAGCCATTCACACTGATAGCAACACAAAACCATTTTAAACCAGCGCCTGAGCAAAAACAGGAATTCCTCTGTCACTTTTGAAAAAGTTAAAATTGGCTCCTGTAGCTCAGTGTCTACCACAGAACTTCCATGCTTAAGGATGAGCAGGAGTGCCTTGTTGACAACTCCCACACTTCCCTCTAGCATGAGCATAGAGACACAATGGAGTTTATATGACTACACACTGATTCTGTACGACACACTGGTCCCAGATACACAGGACTTTGAGGAGGTGATGAAAGAAGATGGATTGTCATATTATTGTCAAGTGTAAAGTCTGCTGGAACTGTCTCGTGTTGATTGAAAGGAGAACAGCCATGGATGGATGGATGGATGGATGGATGGATGAACAGGTAGATAAAAAACACTCCTGATAGTGACATTTTTACCTGCTTACCGTCTTTCCCCTGTCAGTCATCTTGTCAGGATTCTCTTGCTCTGCTCTCAAATTTATTGTCAGCTCCAGCTGAGAAAACTCTGATTAGGCCCTTTTTCACCAAAATACCAGGAGCTTTTATTACCAAGAACTTATTTACCTGGGTTAAAGAATTCCTGGTAATCTGTGCTTTGCGTTTCCACTGCACCCCAAAATTTGGGGTAATTTATTTACATCAGGCTGATGACGTATGGGGGAGCGGTAAAAGAAACTGCACTACACCTTCAGTCCAGTAGGTGGCACTAAGAAGAAGGTAAAGGACCAAAAACTACAATAACACTATTAAACAGTGACCGACAAGCACGCATCGTTGTTTGTGCAACACAATACACCCAGGAGGGAGGACGCATAAGTTGTTCTCAAGTTTTACTACATCACAAATAAAACCATGTGATCTGAATGGGAAAGACGACAGATGTTATTTGCAAAGACATTTGCGAACACACAAAGAGAAAATCTTAAAAATGAAAACAGATTTTACAGGCCCTTAAGGAGATTGACCATGAGATGGATGAGATGCGTTCTAGTATGTATATATATAGGACTCCCTAAACCGAATGACAGTAGTCATTCTGGTCTGGTACAGTAACCGCTCCCTTGTCCTTTGGTTTATATTTCTGTCATTCAGTTTTGGATAAAATTTAAGAGCATTTCTGTGAGCCAGGGGTGGGAGGGGGTTGAAGTGTGTTCTTCACCCCAACTTCATTGTCATTCTGCTTTTTCAGCATATTTTTACCCCAAATGAGTGTCATTCAGTTTTAAGACTGTACATAAAATGTGCCGTCATTACATAATGTTAATTTTTCTTTAAAAATGGTAGAACGTGTATTTTCAACTTCTCAGCCATTAAACTAAATCACGTCCAATTCTAAGTGTGATGGATGGTACTTTTTTCATTTGTATTGTTTTATAGATATAGTCCAGTTTAAACCCTAAAGTCATACAGATTTACTCAAATACCTGCATTTAATTCTACTGCATATTACTTGTATATATTTATTTATTTATTTATTTATTTATTTTATAAAGTCTTGTACTCTACTTATGTTTTGATGCTGTCCCGCAACAGTGGCATAATAGTAGGTAAACAGAATGAAAACAGAAAAGTGTAGTCTACCAGTCGGCGTTCACCAGCACACAGCCCCGTCCCTCAAGAATTCCAGGTAATCTGAAAAGTACTACCTCCCTACCTGGAACTTCATCAGGGAAAGTTTTGGGGCAGGGGAAATATTTTTCCCGGGTAATTTAGATGGGGACGCCTCAGGGTTTTTCAAAGTTCCAGGAAATGCTCAAAGTTCTTGTAGTGGAAAAGAGCTTATTGGTATCATCAAGGAAACACTCTTTTCTAACAAGTTCTGCTTTTCATAATCACAAGTCTTGGTTGGTAACAACAACAATTGTATATTGTGATCATAAGGATAATTATTGCAATGTAAAGGTTAATTTTGGTCTCTGCATTCGCAATCAGCAGTAGCACTTAGCGCATCAGGAGCAGTGAGCTGTCATTGAAGGTGCTTGGGAACCAACTCCAGATCTTCATCAACACTGTGGTCAAGGGAACTGACAGGAGAATTAACCTGTGTTTAACTGTTTTTAATGGTGAAGGAAACCGGAGGACCTGAAGGAGACCCTTACAAATTGACAGGGAAAGAAAGCCATAAGTAAAGAGAGAACTGACAAATTTAACACAGAATCACCTGGCTCGACTCAATACAGAACCTTCTTTGAGGTAGAAGAACGAACCACTAAGCCATGATGCTGCCCATAAGTATTTTTCTTTGGTTTTTTGTTCACAATGTCAGCTCTGACTACATGTCTAGTATGTGACTTTC
The DNA here is from genome assembly GCA_037367295.1 of Apogon hyalosoma. NCBI lineage: Eukaryota > Metazoa > Chordata > Actinopteri > Kurtiformes > Apogonidae > Apogon > Apogon hyalosoma. The sequence continues at coordinate 965,295 of JAPQRP010000003.1, forward strand.
CTCTTCTGTCATATGTTGTTTTTGCCTCATAATGTTTGTATGTACCTTTTACAAACTTTTCACCATGTTAGGTCTTTTGTGACTGCTTTCAACCACTACCACAGCTTACATCTTATTATGTTTTACTTGGGGCTTACTGTCTTTCCTTGTCAGAGTTTTTCCTGCATACAGAGAGTTATAAGGTGGATAGTTCTGTCAAAATGTTTCCTGGAATGTTTGTGAATGGCACTACTTTTACTAAGCTCTGCACTTGTTACTAAACCTAAAGTAAGAAGGTCATTCACAAATTGGTGGATTGGTGGTTCAGATCCTGTCCCTTTCCACATGTTGAAGTGTCATTGAGCAAGACACAGAAAAGGCCTGTAAAAGACCAAGTCCATTATTGTTATTACAGCTTATTTTTACACTTTCCTCCTGTCCTTTTGGCTGGCTTCTTTAACATTCTCTTTACAGAATACACTTGCAGAGTTACCACAAATTCAGATAAAATTATCACGTCTTTACAATAGGGATGCCCTGATTGCAAAATTCTTGATAGCCGATGCCATTTCCATTGTTATTTTCTGTTTCTTTATTGTTTGTTGATATTCATCCCCCCTTAATAAAGAAATCTTTGGTATAAATGCAAAAAATAGTTATTGTTTTACAGTCTTTCAATCTTCAAACATAGAAATTTCATCAAAAAAATGTTCATATACCATGACAAATATATCACTGCCATCTGTGAAGAGATATCTAATATGTCGATACCAGTATTTACTGATATCAGAAAATATTATCCTATACTGATGTGTGACTGATATGCCGGTGTATACCTACTTTGCAGCACTTTAATATGATGCTATTGACTTTCACATAAACAGAACATGTCAGCTGAATGTTCTGTCCTTCAATCTGTGCCATAACATATTCAGTAGTTCAAACTGATAGAGAATGTGGGCACATGGATCCTGAGCATGTTCAGACCTTGCAGTAGAGCTCTCAATATGCGATCAGATTTGTCAGGATGAATGTTAATGGGCCTGTATGTCACTTTGTGCTCACAGTTTTAGTGCTGTTTTGTATATCGCTGTGTATTACAAACACACCAGTGATGAATACCTCACACATACACTTTCACATGCACTGCACGCATGCAGCAAGCTATACACTCATTTATTTGTTTAGAATATTTTAAAAGCACATGACCTCACCCCCACCACACACACAAAGACACACACCATCCAATAAATAACATGGATAAATATCACTGACTCCATCAGTTCCACAGAATCCAACTTCTGTTGTTTAGACAGAGACGTGATGGGGATGCTTATTGCTGCGGAGACTGCAGCAGAATGAAGCAGAGCACTGTCTGCAATGCAGTCTGCGACCTGCTCTGCACTGCCATCTGCTGACCATGAACGGACCTTATGATGGCAGGATGTTCACTGCAAAACGTTTGGCATTTCCTGTAAAAGCAAATTCAAATTCTTGAGAAAACACAATGTTTTTTGCTGAAAACCAAACCAAATAATTTTTTAAAATTAACTAAATATTCCATACAGTGAACAAAGTAATGATCAAAACACACACTAATTGTGCTGATGACATAAGTGAAAAACACTTGTGGATTTAGTGTTTTGTGTAATAATAAAATTGCCAATAAAATTACAGCTAGTTTTTGCATTACACATTATATCAAAAGTTAACCAAATAATCAACAAAATGAACCAAATAATGAACAAAGTGAACTAAATAATGAACAAAGTTACCAAAAATGAATAATAATTAAATAATTTTAAAAATTACTAAAATAATGAATGAAAGTAGCAAATGAACAAAATCATCAAAATTAACAAAAAAAGGAACAAAATTAATGAAATAAACAACAGAAATCATGAAAACTAAAACATTTGTGCTCCAAGAGATGAATGGAAAATGAGGCTAAACTTCACCCTTTTGGTTTTACAAAATGTCAGTAATAAAATGACAACCTGAGTGTAATGTGGAGCTTGTACATTCACTCAGTGATTCTGGTGTGGTGTGGTTGGTGTGATTTTCAATGGTGTTAGAGACAGAGCTTCAAGAATCAGTGCTATAAAATCTAAAACTATCACTATTGTCAGTCGCACTATACTTATTTAACCCAAATATCCTGTGTGTTGTGTTTCTGCAGCCTGTCGCCATCCAATGTCCTCTCCCCCCACAGTGTGATGCGTCATGGCTCCAGTGCTGAGTGGAGTGTGGTGGGGGCCCGAGGCAAGCGTTGTTGGTTCAGGGGCAGCAGCCGCAAGCAATGTGGCGTCCTGGTTGGGCGGTGAACAGCTGGTCCTGGTCTGCACCCTCAGCACCCTCACCGCTCTTCTACTGGTCTCGGTGCTGCTGCTACTGTGTGCTGGCTGCCAGGGGTGAGCACTGCATAGACACACAAACAAACAAATAACCAGTTCAGGACTAGTTCTAGGAAATAGGTACCAGGAAAAGCTGGTATGTGGAGCGTTTCCTGATTTTATGTCTGTGTCAAATATTTATTTTTATTTTTGAAGTACTGGCTAAATGAGTATCTGAGAGGGCATTTGTCAAGACACTTATTTGTGTGGAAACAATAAGGTAGAGAAGTACTAAATGACAACAAATAAAAACCGCAGGAGGATGTTACTCCTGATAACAATAGTTATGAATGATGGTGAAAGTTAGCTTTGTACTACATAAAGTTAAACATTTTGCATGAAGGGTAATTTTGGTACACATCAGTCAATCAAATTTTATTTATATTGTGCCAAATCATAACACAAGTTATCTCATGACACTTTACATTTAGAGCTGGTCTAAACCAGATTCTTTAGCCAATTTACAGACACTAACAGAATGCTCCAGGAGCAAACACTTGGTCACAGTGGTGAGGAAAATCTTCCTTTTAACAGACAGAAACCTCAAGCAGACCCCGGTTCTGGAAGATGGACATTTGCCTTGACCAGTTGGGGTTAAAGAGAGAGGGTTAAAGGAAGAGTAAGAGACTACCAGTAACTAGTACAAATACCCGTATCTGCTATCACTACTTCTCCAAATACAAGAACTAACAGTGGATATACTACTATTGAAGCTGTTCATACCAACAACAGAAACCTCAGCATAAATATTCCACAGTGCAAGGCGGTCATGGTGATGATGGACAATGACAGACAGTGGACACCCAGTAACAGGATTTGGCTATCACAAGTTTCCCTTGTCAAAGCCTCTCAGATTCCTAGTCTTGGTCATTTTGTTGTTTCTATTACATCAAAATGAGATGAGATACTCAAGCTTAATACCAGTTTGCCTGACAGTGGTCAGAATGTTATGGCTGATCAGTGTAAACCCAAAGCACTTTAGAATGTGCCACATTTGCTTGTCCATACACACGATATCATAGTGGCCCTTAAGTTCCAAAAGGCAATGTAATTTTATCTTGTTCACACAACTTATAACCTTGGGCAAACATGACATTTTAATTTTTATTGTTGCATTTCAGCACTAAATGTTGGCTAAACATTTAGCAATGCATGTCATGATGTAGCCTATGATCTTTCTTGTAGTTGTAATAAAATGAGTAATGAGGAAAACGGCTTTATATTAACAATTTTTTATTTGTTCTTATTAAAGTTTTGTTTGTTTGTTTTTTTTTTCATAAATTTAGAAGTTTAACTGTGGTCATTCAAAGATTAATGTGATTTAGAGTTGAAATATATTCAAATAGGAACTATTATTCTTTATAATGAAGAACAAAAGACAGTGACAGAAAGTAACGTCTGTATCAGCAATCAGTTAAATGTCATTTTAAGTATTGGAATCAGCCAAGAATGTTGGTACATCCCTTATTATTATCATTATTATTATTATTATTATTATTATTATTATTATTATTATTATTATTATTATTATTATTATTATT
>JAPQRP010000003.1:969307-989133 GCA_037367295.1 Apogon hyalosoma
GCCTGTACAGGGCCTTGGTCTCCAGGTGACATTGTGATATAGATCTGTGTGTCATCTGCGTAGCTATGGTAACTAATGTTGTTGTTCTTTATAACCTGTGCCATTGGGAGCATGTAGATGTTAAACAGAAGAGGCCCCAGGATGGAGCCTTGGGGAACCCCACATGTAATTCTTGTTTGCTCAGATGTAAAGTTACCTAATGACACAAAGTACTTCCTGTTCTCTAAGTACATCTTGAGGCAGTTTAGTACAGGGCCAGACAGAACCACCCAGTTCTGCAGCCGTAATATAATGTGGTGGACTGTATCAGACGCAGCACTGAGGTCCAGTAAAACTAACACTGACTTGTTTCCATTGTCTGTATTCAAACAGATGTTATTCATCACTTTGGTCAGAGCAGTCTCAGTGCTGTGATGCTGTCTAAAACCTGACTAGAACACATCATAGCAGCTGTAATGTGTTTAAAAATCATTTAGCTGATGAAAAACAGCTTTTATCAGTGAAGGGTGCAAAATTAGCATTTATAATGGCCTGGGACTGAATCAGTGTCCACATGGCTGACCTGAATATATGTGAAGGGACCATCAATGTGAAGGCATTTCCAGTGAAACTCTCTGGGTCAGACTGGTCACCAAGCAGCCAATTATCATAAATGGCCCTCTAGTTTGTCAACTGCCTGAAAGTCTAATAATTTTATAGTGATAATGCGGTTCATATGTTGCACCTTCAGTTGGTCATAAATAGTAAAATTAGTAGATGTATAAAGATACAATTTTGGTATCAGTTACATTGCACGTTAACTCCAAATTTCAAGTTAGCTCAGGTGTTCAATAAACTTACCGATGCAGTTTCTTCAAGATAAAACTGCTCTGTGCCAACTCTTGGACAAGTCTTTTAACTTCTACCCACAGGACAAAGTCATTACTTTGCATTACCAGTTTACTTAAAGAGAGTGTCTTCACTTACAGATACACATTTGTGTTTGGGTGTTTTTCATGAAGACAAAATGATTTCCCAGTGTAACTTTCCCACCAACTTCAAGTATGAAAATGCATAAAACGAACACTGTTGAATTTTTCCTTGACACCTGTGGCTTCATACTCTGAGTGCTGGTGCTGGACTGTCCTGGCCCCAGTCCACCTTTACAACTGACAATGCATGGGCAACTTGAGAGATCAGAGAATGGCTGTTTAGCAGCTGGAGTCTTGGAAACACCAAGTATAGATATAAATTACTCTTCAAAATGTATAGCAATTAGTGTCATCAGTTCATATATTAAAAAGTGTAATAAAAGGAAAGATCAAATAGCACATGAACATGAGTCTGTCCAAACTCTACTTGATGTCAACATCTCAGTTTGTTCATAATCACTAGAATATAATTAAATTTATCAATGTAAACCTTAAAAATCTTTGCCAGTTAAAGGCACAAGCCAATTTACAAATCACAGGTGATAGTTTTTATTGCATTTTAGAAAATATCTCAACTCTTCTGGGAATGAGGATTGTAGTTGGCTTTCTACTTATCATGACTCTTTTGTGTTCTCTTTTCTGCCTCACTAGTTCTCACAGACACACAGGAAACCAGTCCCCAGCCATCAGAGGAGATGCTCTCCAGCCAATCAGAGCTCAGGTCCACCAAGTGTCCTCAGGACCGGGAGCTTCCTAGCATTCCTCCTAACAATGCCCTTATTGGGGACAGACCCCCACCCTCTGGGGACAGCACCTATGAGGTCTGTGTTCACATGAGAGGAATAACAGTTTGATTTTTGACAGAGCTAGAATGTGAGTGTGGTTAAAGCATTGATTGTTTGGCCAGTTCAGTGATTGGTTGACTGAAATACAGATACAGAATTAAAGAATGTGTGCTACAATCAGAACAATAATAAGTGCATTTAAAATGCAGCAACTGAATGCATTTTGTGTGTATTTGTGACATTTACAAAACATAGATAATCTAAACATAGAATTAATATGTCTACATGCAGGTGGTGAAGGAGATTGCAGCAGCATCACGTGACATCAGTGTTGAAGACTCACTGTATGAAACAGTCAAGGAGCTCAAAGACCCCCCCATGCAGTTTGGACTCCCTAATGGTACTACCCAGCTATCCCCCGATGAGCCCCCACATCCTGCTCCTCCTACCCTCCTCAACGGCCACCTCAGTCCCTGCACACCTGAGCGGGGACCCCTGTGCATGGGGGTGGAGTACGCCTCTGTGGACCTGAACAAGAAGAGCCGCCACAGTGCTGATGTAGAAGCCAAGAGGCACTCTGATAACACCAGTGTCCCTGATAAGCCTCTGGAGGAACCAGAGGAGGACTTACCACCTCCTGTACCAGAGAAGGTTCTGGATGAAAATGACAACCAGCCAGTAGTGGTGAATGGGCTGGTGGGAGCAGGGCTCCACAACGGAGAGGTGAGAGCAGTGTGTATTTATACAAGAAGTCAAACCTCTGTGTATTTTACTCTGTCAGCATATGCGTTATGTGATCCACTCAAAGTTAGAATAGTCATGTTAATATTCTTTTCTACAATTGGGATTTGTCATGAGGGCAGTTATTGCTCTTGCCTTTTGATAATATCTGTCAGCATGGGAAATATTTGGCAGAAGAAGATCTAGAACTGAAAACACATTTCCATTTTTAAATCCGTCATGTCTGAGGGCTGCTTGTCCATACAATAATAAAAACTGACAGTCATTGATATTGAAATCACATTCAGTTCTCCCAGAGTAACTGCATGAATCCAGATCCTGGGAATATGTTTGAAGGTCAAGAATTAGATTTTGGATGCCTATGTTCTAACACAGTGAAACTATTCATTGCGGTGGGTATGATCTAAAAGGGCGATGATGTGTAATCTCTGATTGTATTGCATCATTTAGAATTCTTGTTAGTACAACGGCCTGAAGGGTCCAATGGACTGTTGGTATCAGTTGTCATCCATCCGTCCATCATCCATAAACCATTTTTCAACAATCTTCTTCTCCAAAACTGTCAGTCAGAATGACTTTATATTTACTGTGGAACATCTTTGGGGTAAGGTCTACCAAGTTTGTTCAAAGAATTAGGAAATGTTGAATTTGGAATTTCTTATGAATTTTGAAAATTTAAAAAAAATCCCCATTGGTTTATAATGGGATAAATTTCAAAGTGCTATAACTTGAAAACAGTTGAAGATATTGATATAATTACTACTGGCAATAGATAGGAAGTCACATATGGGCTTTCATTTGGTGCCATGACCTTTGACCTTGAGTGACCTTGAAAAGTCAAACAAATGTCAATTAATGTCTTTAAATACGGTATGCTGTTGGACTACAGGAGCCTTGGTTCTATTTCTTTTTTTTTTTTGTTTTTAGTTTAGTATAAGTTACTGATGGATTAATTGGAAATTTCTTACTTTGAATGTAGTTGTTATTAATTAGATTTTCATGTCCTGTCCTCACTAATGTGGATATTTTGCAAATGGATATTTTTTCCTCTATGTTTTGGCTCCTTGTCGGTATATGAGCAAAAATGGAGACCTTTGAAACTGCTTTCCAGAGTGAAGGTTTTTCAAAATTCCAGTTTTTGTCTATACATGTGGACATGGTAAATGAAGAGAGTAGAAAACTATGATGTCGCACCGTAATTCCTGCATGATTGTTGCTGTTTTGCAAATTGAACCTGTGTCTGAGACACCAGTTACAGGTCATATAGGTGTATAAGACAGTGCAAGACCTGCAGGAGATTGAGGTCAGCATTGACACATTTGGAGACATACATAATATGGATGGTTTAAAGAATAAACCAACTAAACCAACATTCAAGGTAATTTACGTTTATAAATTCCTTACAGACCAAAGCTTCTGTGTCTGGTACGTTCAGTATTTTCTGCAGTGTCCACAGTTTAGAGTCCACCAGGAACAATGGTGTCTCTGTGTATTTGTATTGATTTGGAGATATTTTGTAAAAGGAAGGTCAAGTACACAGAAACAGTGGAGGAAAATCTGTGGTATTAGTGTGGACAGGGCATTAGTGTTCTTTTTTTGTAATGAGGTTTGTCAGTAATGAGATTCAAATACAGCAGAAAAAAAACAAGACTTTGTAATGAAAGACTTCATAATAAACAAAACATTTGCTGTTTTTTTTTTTTTAATGAATGTACTCTGGACAGCTGAACTTAAAATACTTGTGAAAGATGGGTGTCATTTGGTGTCTTTGAGTCATTTAACTGGGCTCTACAACAACAACAACAACAACAAGAACAAGTGTACATAAAATGTAGATATGTGCATACATATGTAAACAGCTTGTACAGATGTAGCCTTGTCTGGCCCAATATAGTCCTTTACCTTGTCAAAATGAGGCAGGTTAGGCTTTTCAAATTTACATTTTTTTTAACCCTTGAGAAATGTTCCAAGGGCAGCACTGTAGTGTAGAGGTTAACACTGTCTGTCACCATTTAGATGTTCTCCCCAAATCTCTGTGGGTTCTCTCCAAGTACTCCAGCATCCTCCCATGGGCATCAGACATTCATCTTAATAAACTGGGGATTCTAGAGTGCCCCTAAGTGTGAATGTGAGAGTGAATGGTGTCGTCTCTCAGTTTAGACTGAACCACAGGTGAAGGTGTACTAAATCTGTTCTGTTTATTTTTTTACATCACGATGGGAACATCACAAATGGAATCTAATGTTTTCCGTTCTGACTGGGTCACTTCCATGTCGTCCTCGATCAGAAGCAGATCTGAACTTTTGTAAGGTGGCTCCAGCAGTAAAATGTAATACATGGTGATATGAATCCCAGTAAAACTGTTTAATAGTAAAACACTGTCAGGGACTGTTTCACGTTGACTAATTGGTGAGACTTACATATTTTGACTTAAAAGTTTGGTTTAGACAATACAACTTTTACTTATAGTGGAATGTTTCCAATATGTGTTAGTACTTTTACTGAAGGAAATGATCTAGACACTAAAGCATCCATAGTTTTTTTTGCACACTGTGACTTAGTTGCTTTTTTTGAAAAGAGAATGAAAAGAAAATGTATTTATGTCCCATATATTTTATTACATATCTCTACTAGGTACTTAATCTTAGTTCATACACAGTCAAATTTAAAGTAATCCCAAAGTAGCTCTTTCTCCATGGCAGTGTCATAAAAATGTAAAGAGATAACCAAGGTATTTTTATACACATTAATTCAATTATCTAGTCTTTGTTTGCAATGACAACCTTGGTTTTAGTCCATGAAAAGGAAAATTCTTGGAAGTAAAAATGCTAACACTATATCATATTAGTGAAATCCATTATCTTTCACGTTCCAAGGTAATACTGTAGAAATGATCTTGACTAGACTTGACTGTCCAGCTATCCTCCATGAGACCATCAGTAAATCCTTGGAGTTTCTTGTAAATATAATGATCTCTAACATTTTCTCACATTATTCTAACTCCTGATTGGCTTTGGCCTCTCAAAGCTATACCATACGATGTGGCATTTTTACACTTTTCTTTTGTCACCTTAAAATGTTCCTAATAAGCATGTATCAAACTACAATGTACAATAAAAGCTATACCTACCGATTTGGCATGTCTCACAGCACTTAGTAAAAATTTGAACATCAACAACCCGCCTCCCTCCAAAGTCCAGAAGTCAGGTGGACTTGACTCTACAGACAGAGTTTTTATGACTGCAGGACTCAGCATACATGTATGCTGAGTACTATGAAACCTCAAATGTCCACGGACACACGCGGAGTCCACGCGCTCACGGTACGGCCCAGTCCGCCGAGGTGATGAGGTGCAGTGAAGACACTGACCCAGTGCTGCACAGACCAGACCCTTACATACAGGGTCTGCTAATGAAACAGGAGCCGCTGCTGTGCAGCAGGTGAATGGTATGTCTGAGGGAGGGGTCCGCGGACCAGACCGGGCCTCCACCTCTATCTCCGCTTCCACCGCGCACATCAGGTGAGAAGAGGGGAGCGTCAGGCAGGGGGAAGCGGGCGGAGCTTTAGAGGGAGGTGGGTTGTTGATGTTCAAATTTTTACTAAGTGTTGTGCAAAATGCCAGATTGCTGGGATTGCTTAAATGATTGGTGTGATTTGATTTAGTATGACTTTCAACTGAAGTTTCAAGATTCCTTTATTGTCATTTAACCTGTAGTGTGATACATAAAATTACGATCCACAGGATTAATAGTGAAGTGATCGTGCACACAATTAAAACAGGAAACAACAGCAAAGTGCAGATAATAATCATAATACTGAAAGGTCTCAAAGTGTGTCTGTGTGTGTATGCATGTATATGTGTGTATCGGCAGTTCTGACACATTGAGACGTTTTTACCTGGCCAATGTGGTACCTACAGTTGAGGAATAGTCCCATCTCTACATTAAAGGAGAACTTTGCAGGATTTTTACCTTAATTAAACAGTTTCAGAGTAATTCTGATGGTTAAATGTCTTGCTATGGGTCGAATGGAAGCCCCTCCCCCTACCCACTAGTGCCTCTAGGGCCAACTCTGCCACTTGCAACTTTAAGTACCGTCCCGGGACCTAGATCTCGTCCAAGATCTCGTGTCTCGCGAGAAATGTCACGGTTTGCGGCACTACCACACAAACACACCTTCAGCTAGGTACCGCTAGCTAACTGTAAACACAAGCCATCCACGCCTTCATTTCACAGGTAGAGCTGGCACAGATAAATCTTTTATACTCTATTTGTTTCATTGGATTTGTGCTCTTGATGATGCTACTGGTTGTAACAGTGTTTATTCATTTATGAACTTATTTTATGAACGATGCTTGTTAGCTAGCACAGATGTTAGCATACTCATTAGTAATCCCGGTTGTTTGCGTCACGTAGGTGTATATTTGTTTTGTTTACTAGATGGCCCTTTGTCTGCCTCAGGAGTGTGTTTTTATTACTAGACAGAATTTTGTCAGTTGAATCTAGTTTTTGTCAGATGTGTGTAGTTCATTATATGACCCATGTCTAATTGGTTTCATCTGATAGCGACTGGCAGAATAATTAGCCTTGATGTTCGATCTTAGCTGGTGTTGTATGATACTTGTATGTTGTACAGTAAACGTTAGCCCCGGGATGATAGCGTGCTAATCGCTAACAGGACTGGGACACAGTGACAGGTGGGAGGGTGTTGATGTCTGTTAGACTGTTAGCTCTTCAGCTGTGCGGCAAAGATAGACAGATCGCTTTATTAATCCCCAGATGGGTAAATTCAAATGCCATGGAGTCATAACACTCATCACACAGAACAAAAAACACAACATCACTATGGACTCAGACCCCTGTAACATCAGTGCAATAGCCCAACAGCAGGAACAAAAGAGTTCCTGAGATGTCCAGTAGAACACCGAGGCATCACCATTCGTTTATGAGCTAACATTATTGGCATGGTGCTAGCGGCTGCATACAAAGCCTCAGGGCACCAATTAGCTCATAAGCTATACGGCTAACGTTAGCAGCGCTGTGCTAGCGGCTGCAAACCGAGCGTACGGGTCACAATGACAACGCCAGTTGTGTGTACAGAGACTGGCGGTCTGAGGTTAGCAGCTGCTGGCACCATGCTGCTAACATTAGCTGCAGAGCTAAAGAGCGGCATGAAATGAAAACAAATGTCCGAAACTTCAATGTCCAGCTAAAGTTTCCCATTCCACTCCGCTCCAGTAGCGTATTTGATCACTATTTTTTTCTCTTCTCGTCACCGGCTTCGTTGAAAATAAATGCACATGATTGAAGGGGGAGAGTTAACGGTGGGTTTTACAACAGTAAATATGTACTACAAAACTGTAGGGTGAGTTCTGCTGACAAAAATGCTAGAAAAACAGCAAAGAAGAACCAAAACGGTAAAATCCTGCAAAGTTCCGCTGTAAATGTCTCAGCAAGTTGATGAGACCAATATTTTGGGAGATATTAGTCATTTTGGAATACAATAGCCTTACAATCACATTGCTCTGTTGACCAGAAGTACAGTACTGCACTGCATGATGGGAAATGAAGTTAAAAACAGGAATGACACATTCACTAGCTTCAGTCCATGATAGTTGACGGGAAGCGCAGGACCACACTGAATGATGGGAAATGTTGACCAGAAGCAGATTACCACGCTGCATGACAAGAAATGAAGTAAAAAAAAAAAAAACAAAACAGAAACAACGCATTTACTCCCACAGTCCCAACATATCGGTATTAACATCGGCGCCTCCAGCCATAAGGCCTGTGTGTACTGAGTGACATTTGACAGAGAGAGAGATAGGTAAAAGGACGTTCTGGTACTTGAGGAGAACTCTCACCAGCTGCTCTCCCCAGCATAAAAACTACCACATCTACAACCTGTGGTTCCCCATGGGTCACATACTAGTAATTCAATAAACAGAAGAGGAGGAGAAACAACTGAAATGTAAACAGATTATTGCACGTCATTTGTAGTAAAGAAGATTGCGTTTTCAAGAGTTAAACCAGTCCAGTTGAACTGAGAAGAAGTACCAAGAAAACAATCAAATAGATTGCATAGCTGAATGTTTTAGTGTTATTTTATTTGTACATAGTGAGCAGTACCGGGGTGGGTTATTGTTCAGTTGTGGTTTGAGTTGTACAGTCTTATGGCATCAAACAGATAGTTGAAAGGTTTGCAGGCTTGAATGATGGCTATGATTAACATTGTTATTTTAAGGTATTTCCATTATATTACTAAATTATTATCTGTGTATGACCAAACACTGTCCCTAATAGTACTATGTTATTATGGCTGTAATGGTTATAATATAGAGTGGTATACAATAACATAGGACTCTATTGTGGGTTAAAATATCAACCTAGAAACCTCATCCACACTGAATCCTGGTCACCATATGGAGATGGTGTTTAAGCAGATATGATGAACAAAGACAAAGGGTGACATGTTTCCTCCACGTTATCATGTGCTAAACTACCTGCTAGAAAGAGAGGAGACTGACAATGGGTGCTGGAGTGGAAGCAGAGAGTAATAGATAAAACGAATAGGCAGGAAGAGATACTTGGAAACACTGGAAGGACTGAGAGATAGAGGCAGAAAGGACAGATAAAAGAAGAAACCCAGTGACATGCAAATGAAGCCATCTGTGGCGAGGAGGTTGGAAGGAGATCGAAAGGTGCAGGGTGGCAGGAGAGGAGGTGATAGGTAGTGATGTAACGAGAAGAACAGTGGAAAAGATTAAAAGGAATGATGTGGAGAGGTGAGCACCAGAGAAGAGTCTCCAGTTGGCATTGAGAGGGCAAACAGATCTGTGCTGTCACTGCTAGCATACTGCCCTCCACAGGCACAGAGCCATCAGAGAAACCAGCTAACACAGCTGCTAATACTCAAGAGCTCGCAACAAATTGCATCAGACTCTTGACAAGCACATGTGCACTAAAGAAACCTTGACATATGCAACCTCGTCTTCATTACAGTTGCACACAAGTGGGGACTATACTACTTTTCTCCTGGTAATAAAGCAATAATATAGAATTGAATTATATATTGTGATAAATACTGTCACATGCATTTTTCGTTTGTTTCAGTGTTTGCATCTAGTTGCATAGTAACTCACATCATTGTCATTTTATTTGTTTTGACTGAGTTAACAAAAAGAACAAAATCCCTTAATCACCAAATATTACATTTGTGTTTTTATCATATTGCATCTTTTATGTCATTTTTAATACATTGCGTCTTTACAGGTTTTTCATCTTGTTGCATCTTTATACTGTTTTGCTAGGTTTTTACCTTGTTTCATCGTTTACATCTTGTCCCATACTTTAAGACATTTTCCCACTTGTTTTATCCTTTTCATATTATGTCTGGCAACGTTTTTACCTTTTTTGCCCTTTTTGTCTTGTGTAATTCACAATGTTTTCAGTTTGTTTCATCCTTGTCATAACATTGCATCTTTTGCATCTCATGAAGTCTTCTGTTTCATTCTCTTAGTTGCTTATTTTACTTTTTATCTTATTTCATCCTTTTTGTGTTGTTGCGTCTTTGATGACATTTTCACCTTGTGTCATCCTTTACATTTTGCAATGTTTTCACCTTGTTTTATCCTTTTTATCTTTTTTGTCAACTGTCTGTTTTCACCTTTCACTTTTCACAAATCAACATTTATACTTTACAGAAACAATGATTTGACATTTATTTTGCTAATTATCAAGATCCACTGATGTGGAAATTCTTATCATGGGAACATTTTTGGCCATATTACCCAGCCCTACGCTTCACTCTTAAATTCTGACTATATTTACTTTGCTCTTCCCTTTGAGTTTCTTTATCTTGGACTAATTTGAAAACTATATCTGCATTACTAAAGCTAACACCTTTTTATAGTGTACAGTACAAGATATTTCCAGGAATATATTGTATCCATGTTTTATTTCCTCTCCCTCTCTCTCTCTCTCTCTCTCTCTCTCTCTCTCTCTCTCTCTCTCCTCTCCTCTCCTCTCCTCTCCTCTCTATTCCTTTGTCTGTGCTGTGGTATCCAATTAGTTAATCACCATTGTTCATTTGGACAGCAGGCTAGTCTAGCCTCGTCTGACCCTTCTATGGATGATGAAATCATGAATTACTAAGCTCTGATACATCTCCAAGCCTTACACCTACATGTGAATATACAGTAGCAATCCTGTAAACATTGATATAAATCTCTGTGAACACACAAAGATGGATACATCTAGTCAGCATTAATTCTGTATTTTCTCCATGCCCCATAATGCACTAACCCACATATTGACGTGTGTGTGTGTGTTACATACATTTCTACATATAGACTCCCTGAGGCTGATTTAAGGTTAACCCTGAATGTTCGTGGCTCCCTGTGGTTTATGCCGGTGGATGACCAGGAGCCATTGGTGATTTGTCTTGTCAGACAAAGCGTGTATGTTATGCATAAGTGTGTGTGTGAGCCTAGTAAGCACCAGCTGGCCACCATCACTATGACAGTTAGTCTGGCTTCATGATGGATGATATGAGCTATGGAAACTCTCTCCCTGTGTGTATGTGTCTCTCTTGCATCCACACACATACATACACTCTCATCTGTGCATACACTGAGGTGCCAGTATGTAAATGTCTTCCAGTAATTCCCTCAGGTCCCAGCTCAGTAAATGCTGCTCATACAGACGAGGAAACATTTTTTTTTTCGATATATGCATCTGGTTCCTGGTGTAATATTTAATACAGTATAAGCACACATTTGCATACCCACGCAGCCTTTTGTGACCTTTCATTCACAGCTCCTCTGATTCTTACACTTACTGAAGCATCATAAACAGCACAGCCACTTGTTTGCAGCCACTTGACTTGTGTGTCACTTGTGGGTTTCTTTAATGTGCAGTGCAGGAAATGAATTTGGCCTAGCCAGTGGGCTGATGGGATATACACTGAGGACACAGTCCAGGTGAAGTAGGATATTCAGTGTGCCAGCGCCACTGAGCTGCTTGTCAGTTTTGTTACAGTAGCAAGAGGATTTAAATGACACGTATGTTGGTGTGTGAGGGGGTTATGGGATGAAATATAAGCTGTGGTTCTTGTATTTGCACATTTTGTGTATCTAAAATGAGCTGCTTGGAGTTGTTGATAAACTTAAATGAACATATTCTAGATAATAAATAGAGATAATCCCAATTGATGTTGTCATAATGATTTATATGTGTGTATGTCTATGTGCATGTCAGCGTGACTGACACCTTGATACCAGAGTCATCCATCTTCAGAGGCTGCTGTAATCAGCTTATTGTCATACTCATATGTCCCACATGCCTTTGTGTCTCCTACATACATATTAACGGTATGCTATAATCCTGTCCACACACATATGCACATGCACACAGATCATATCTCATTGTAATACATCAAAATATGAATCAGTCTCGTAATGTCTTGATGTTTATTGAGACAGAATGCATCAATGACTGCACAGGAGGAAAAGTTTGGATGGTATTAAACTGATAACAGTGATAAATAAATTATCTTGGAACTATATCACACTGAAAACCATGTAACAGAACAATATTTGATGCATTATGTCCTAAAATGTATTGTTTTACAAAATATAGCCTACAATTTCAATTCTTAAACATGTCCCATAACAAGTTTGGACAGTAATTGCATTTACCACTTTTCATATCACTTTCATTTAGGGGTTTTTCCACTTGGGACCAGTCCAGGACACATACCCTGTTCTTCCTCTGCCAGGCCTGTGGAATGTGTGCACAGTGTGGTTTTAGAAACATTGAGTGACACTGACCTTTGTCCTTTGCACTGATACAACCCCAGACCATGACAGACTGTGGCCTCTGGATTTGTTGCTGCTACCAATCTGGAGAGTTCCCTAGTTCACAATGGTCATTTGTTCCAAAAAAAAAAAAAAAAAAAGACCTTGATATTGATTGGTCTGAGCACAATTCACATTTCCACTGAGTGTTGGTCCATTTCAGTTGTCTCAGAGCCCAGAGAACTCCACATCGCTTCTGGTCACAGTTCATATAAGTCTTCCTTTTTGCTCATTAAAGTTTAAGCTGACATTTGTATCTGTAACTTTGTATTGCAGAGCTTCACAAAGGTTGTCCACAGTAATCTTGAGCCACGTGGTTCTGTCAGCTGGAGATAAATGAAGGTTCTTGATGCGATGTGGTCTGAAGGATCAGAGGTCACAATGTTCGGCTTAGACCTGAACCATGGCCCTTTATTCATTGAAACACACCCAGATTCTGTGAATCTACATTTTGTTCTACACCATAGAGGCTGAAATATTCAAATCCATTCCTACAAGTCAATGTCCATGTTTAGTCTATTCAGTCTATTTTTATTTTCCATACCATCTCATTTTTTTCTGATGGCTCTAATGTTAATATGCATCTAAATAAAGTTTTAAGAGTCAATGTGTATGCACAGCACATCAGAGATAGGTGAAATATTACTGTTATTACTTCTTATTTGTTATGACGCTTTAGGCAAACATAAGGAGGCTGCAGATTAGGTGAACAAATATTTTGAGACAATTTGAGATGTAGACTGGATCAACTCACCTGTGTCCATGTGTCATATGAAGACTCCAGTGCACTTGACTTAATTGGTCAATTAATTAAACAAAATGAAAGAGGCATCTGCTGCATTGCTACATGAGGATGTGTGTCTGATCTATAAAAATAATAATTTTTGCAAACATGCGTTATCCATAAAGTAATCTTATTGATCTACTCTCTTTGAGGAAATGCCAGAGAAACATGTATCTGTATGACATACTATTCCGCACAGCTGGAGCGACCAGTTTGATGGAGGATACAGTTTTTCAATCTCTACATACTGTAAGTGTGTAGGTTGGCTGAGGATGCGCCCTTGCCAAGTACTGGATCCCATGCCTGAACAAGTGATCAGCTTTTCTTTTTTCTAATGCATCAGAACTTTGTTCCACCAACCAAGGCTGAATTTATTACTTGCATGTTTAAAAATGAGCACAAAAATGAGCATTTTCCATCAAGACACAAATAAAATTACATGTTATATCAAGTATTTAGTCAGTGCTGGCAGTGATATTGAGGTTTTTGTTAGAACCCTGAGGTGTTTGGTCTTCTTGTCAGTTGTGCTTTGTTAATTAATGACTTTCGCATCGATCACAAGGCAAGGTGGACAAAAGCAGCGCACAAAAACATCACACTTTGTCAGTGCATATTGACTTTCAGTCGATAATTTTAGTAATGAATTGGTGGTTATATAGAACATTAACTTCATATGCATCACAGCAGAAACAGCAGATGTGGAACTTGTTTTGGCCACTGTTGGGAATAGTGTTGAAGTTCACTTTATTGATTGGATACCAAGCACTCTTAAGATACTGAAAGAGATTTTCCTGTGGCAATTATGGTTTTGAAAACTTGTCAATATTTTTTCTGGCATGTTTTGTTAATGCAGGTCAATACCTCTGCAACTATATCTTCCAATCTCAATAAGCTGCTTTGTACAGCAGCATTATTTATGGTAAAAAGAATAATATTTTTAAACTCTACAGATTGAGACTTAAGAAAAAAATGTGACACAATTCTATGATTTTCAGGAGAACTAAGCAGCCATTTCTAGCCTTGGGAGCGATATTATGTCTGATTTTGCACTCAATCTTTTCTTTTCATACACATGCTGCCATATCTAAATCTATCTTTTTGTTCTTTTCTTCTCCAGTTACCTTCTCCTCTATCTCCTGCACCAGGGTTTGATAACCATATTCTGTCAGACAATGAGGTAAGTGTGTGTTCAACTCCCTCATTCCCAAAACTGCCATTTTCATTCCTGAGACAGCAGCACTTCACTGAATGTTCTGAGCACCAAAAATATAAAAGAAAAAAAAAAAAAAAAAGGAAACTGGTAATAGTCATAAAACATCAGATGGTGGGGGAAAAAATCAGCCGGAATTTATCTTTTGGTACAAAAAGCCTCAGTGTTTTGACTGTTCATGTTATCTCTCCTGGAATGTTATTTCTGAGAGTGCAGCATATTTTATCTGAATAACTTAATTAATTTCTTTATTGCCTATGGTTCAGTCTGTAAGATTTAGTTGAATCTAGTAGAACTGGAATCTAATATTTTTGTGTTTAGTATGTTTACCTAAAATAAGAATAGCTGTGGTTTTGTGACCTTAGAATGAGTCATTTACATGTTCACCTTGATAGCATTACCATGCTAAATGAATGGTAAATGGACTGCACTTCTATAGCGCTTTTCCACCTTCATGGTGCTCAGAGCACTTTACAAAGCCTCACATTCACCCATTCACACACACACTCACACACCAGTGGGCGGCAGCTGCCATGCAAGGTGCTGTCAGCAATTTAGGGTTCAGTGTCTTGCCCAAGGACACTTTGATATGTGGACAGTCGGAGCCAGGACTTGAATCGCCGACCCTTCAGTCATTGGACGACCCGCTCTACCAACTGAGCCACAGCCACCCATGCTTGTGAAAATTGGGGCAGCACATGGGAGTGGAGTGTACTGTAGATGGCTTGGCAAGTGTGTGGTGGAATACATGTGTATATTATGTATTTCATGTACTGTATTTATATAAACTAATATACTTGTGGGTTATATAAAAATATAATTGAGATAGTCATATATATAATGTAAATTGAAGGGAAGGTTGTACATAGTCTATATTATAAAAGCCAAGTGGCCTCTTTGTGTGTGCATGTCTGTGTCTGGGGATTCACATAAAATGTAAATATGTATTTTTGGTAGGGCTGGGTATCATGGCCAATTTCCGTAATCGATTCAATTTCATTTCATAAGGTTCTGAATTGATTATTCACGATTCAATCCGATCCGATATCAATTCAATTATAGTATATAGTATTAATTGATTGATTCAGATTCATTTAGTCCTACCAAAATACAATTTTGAGCTGTAACCTGAGTGACTACTGCAGCCGTGTAACACATCAATACTGGTATCAATATTGACATAAGAAAGAAAATAAATATGAAATTTCAGCAGTAAATAGCTGAATCTGCTCTTAAATAATGAATGGAACAGAAATATTGGTATGTTTCTACAGTGGCTCAGAATGGACTTCTTTGTCATCTTTATTAGGCCCGAGCCAAGTAATGCCGGCGCAGGGCTATTGAATCCGCAGTGGGTGCATGGGGACGAACATGCCAGTAACATGGTCGCCTTTCACCAATGTCGCCACTCACACACACATTCACGGCAGTGAGCCCTTTCCAAGCATGTGCATGTCATGCACACAAACTGCATACTTACTCCTGCTTAGAATGAATGGGAGTCAATGGGCCATGCCCCTTCCGGGTCGGTCACGTGAGTGTAAGTGCACGACGTGACATTGGACCCCACAGTGACGTGGGGGAGCTCGAGACCTTTCAAATAAGGCCAAATATGTGGTTGTCATGGAAACTGATATATTGTTCCTGCTCAGATTATTATTAGGCCCGAGCCCAGGCACACATGTTGGCAAGGGCCTATTAAAATCGCATGGTTCCGTTATTATTATTAGTCTATGCCTCTTTGAACTCAAATTTGACCCCCTGAACATTAAGAAAAAATAAATTTCATTTGACCAAAAATTCAAGCCCAGCGAAAACATTTTTTAATTGAAGTCCCCAAGAAAAAATATTGCAAAATGACTCAGCCACGCCCCCTCAAAAATCAAAATACATTACGCAGATGGGAGACCTCCCTCAATTTTTTTCCGCATACAAACATGAAACTTGGTACAGACATAGCCCATGGTAGGACAAGTAAAAAATTACATTATGGCCCATGCCTAAACCCAACAGGAAGTTGGCCATATTGTGTGGAAGTGTGGACCTATAAAATCTCACCCCTCATACTTTCAACCTGATCTCCTAGGGTGTTTATCCAATTTACACCGAACTTGGTGAAAATCACCCACATACATGTATGATCAAAATTTGTCAATTACATTTTTGATCAAATGTTGGGCGTGGCTATGATGACCTCACAACGAAGCGGCCATTTTTAGACATACAAAAAGTGTGTGTATCTCACACATAAAGTGTCGGATTGAGTTGGACCCAATGTAACATTTGTGCAGAATGACAACCTGAACACGATGATATGTAACTCATATAGTTCGATCGTAAAATGGCTCTCTGACGCCTCCTACAGTTTTTGAATGGAAGTGAAATTTTTTTTTGACATATTTAAAAGAAATTTGACACACACATCTCTCATGCCAAACTGAACGAAAAAGCCAATGAGGACATACCCCTATTTACAATTGTGTTGCCATGACAACACCAAAATTGTGCCATAGAAATAACGACACAACTGAAGAAAAACTCTTAGTGTTACACTAATGGTACATAGACTGAAATTTTCACTGTAGAAAAGTAGATTTTTCCAGGAAGAAGAATTTTCAAAATATTAACAAATGACTCAGCCCTGCCCCCTTAAAATATGAAAATATGTTACCCGGATGGGAGCCCACCCCAAACTTTTTTCCACGTACAAACATGAAACTTGGTACAGCCCATGGTAGGACAAGTAGAAAATTACATTGTGGCTCCACCCTAAACCCAACAGGAAGTCAGCCATATTGGGTGGAAGTGTGGACCTATAAAATCTCACCCCTCATACTTTCATCATCTCCTAGGGTTTACATCCAATTTACACCAAACTTGTTGAAAATCACCTACACACACGTGTGATCAAAAGTTATCAATTACATTTTTGATCAAATTTTGGGCGTGGCTGTGATGACCTCGCAATGAAGCAGCCATTTTTAGAAGTATAAAAGTGTGTATATCTTGCTGAATGTCAGATTGAGTGTGATATGGTGTCTTCTCACTGTCGGGCAGCCTCTGCCTTTGAATGGGAGAAAAAAAAATTTAGACATGGTCAAAAGAAATTTGGCACACATCCCTCATGCCAAACTGAACCAAAAACCTAATGAGGACACACCCCTATTTACAATTGTGTTGCCTTGACAACATTAGAAATATGCCATTCAAATGAATTGGATTTTGCCACAATGACGCAATTGAAAATCACTTTGTGTTACACTAGTGGTACACAGACTGAAAATTACACTGTGAAAAAGTAGATTTTTCCAGGGAGGAGAATTTTCCAAATACTGAAAAAGGACTTGGCCCCACCCCCTCAAAAATTCAAAATACGTTAATTGAATGGGAGCCCACCCCAAATTTTTTTCTATGTACAAACATGAAACTTGGTACAGACATAGGCCATTAAATTACAAGTCAAAAATTACATTATGGCCCCACCCTAAACCCAACAGGAAGTTGGCCATATTGGGTGGAAGTGTGGACCTATGAAATCCCACCCCTCATACTTTGATCATCTCCTCCTAGGGTTTACAGCCAATTTACACCAAACTTGGTGAAAATCACCTACACACATATGTGATCAAAAGTTATCACCTACATTTTCGATCAAATGTTGGGCGTGGCTGTGATGATTTCAAAACAAAGCAGCCATTTTCAGAAGTATAAAAGTGTGTGTATCTCACACATACAGCGTCAGATTGACTTGGATCCAAGTAACATTTGTGCAAAAAGACAACCTGAACATGATGATATGGAACTCAAATAACTGGATCATAAAATGGCTCTCTGACACCCCCTACAGTTGTTAAATGGGAGTGAATTTTTTTTTTTCACATAGGCAAACAAACTTGGTACAATCACACCCCTCATCCTTTCATCATCTCCTTTTAGGGGTTACATCCAGTTTACGCCAAACTTGGTGAAAATCACCTACACACGTGTGATCATAAGTTATCAATTACATTTTTGATCAAATATTGGGTATGGCTGTGACCAGCTAACAATGAAACAGCCATTTTCAGAATAAAAATGTGCATATCTTGCTGAATGTTGGATTGAGCGCGATTGCTTCAGCTCAGATATACGAACACCAATTTGGCTCAAATTTCAATCAGTTGTCAATCTCACAGGCCTACACCTGTTAATCTGACAATTAAACAAAAAAAAAAAAAAAAAATCGCACTATAGCGCCCCCTACATATTTATGGAAAAGTGTGTGTATCTCACAGAATGTCGGATTCAGCCCACGATACGGTGTTCTCTCACTGTCAGGTGGTGTTGGCGGTCACGTGGAGAGGTGGGAGGGTGAGGGCCTTAACACCGCTTGCGGTTTTAATTCTGTTTTATGACTGGTAGCTTCTAGTGTTAAGGCACATTACTATCACCGTGGGGCGCTGCTACCAATTTTGGGCCTAGCTACAAGAAAGCCACTCGAAACAATCTGTTGGAGCTTGGTGGGGGGGTTGATTGCTGGAGCAGTGAAAGTGAATCTGAATACTCTTTAGTACTATTCCTCTAACTCCACAGTCAGCTATGGCAGAGTGTGGATCCAAGTTAATAGTCCCAATTACCAGCTTCGGCGACCTGCCTCGGAGAGCCTCCGCCAACCAGATCGTTTGGGCAGCCAGTTCCTCCACACTGCGGGTTTGAGTTTGAGACCGGAAAGACCTCCCACGGAGGTGTTTTCCCCGCCCTTTCTCCATGCCAGAGGCAAGATCCAGATGCTCCGTCTCCCCCAGAGGCCCATGAGACAGAGCTGGCCATGCCTCAGCATCTGTTAAAATCAATCAAATTGATTTTTCTACCCAGTCCTAAGTTTTGGTCAAGGAACAGACTAGTGAAAATGGCAAGTTGATAGGACCAATATTTTGGGAAATATTAGTAATTTGGTAATACAATAGCCTTACATTTGCGTTGCTATGGCCAGAACATTTTGGCAATGACTGCTGAACAAATGCAGTACAGCATGCATTAATACACAATAGCATAAAAACTACCACATGTAGAACCTGTGGATCCCCACGGGTCAACACGCTAGTGAGGAGCCAGTTGTATAAAGACAAAAGTCCAGGTACTCACTTTCTTAGAAAATTTTAAAAAGCCCTTATTTCATAAGGGCCTGTAGATTAGTTCATCAGGTCTGGAGTTAAAAACACATCAACGCATGTCGGTATGCACCTTCTTCAGGGTGTTGACAAAGAAAGAGGAAGACACTGATTTATACTCAGACTACAGGTGTGGCAGCCAGTGAGGCAACTGTAAAAATGTTTTTAGGCACTAGGTGGGAGTAATTTGCCCTTTTCTTGTAGTTAAAGGACAGAATTTGTTGAAAATAGGAAAAAAAGAATAAAGCAAAGAAAAAAATTTGAGTTCTAAATTTTATTTTGAATTGAAAGAGCCAATTGTATATTGTATTTATATGGGTTTATACTTAGCACATAAGTAGCAGATTATGATGTAGAATATATATATACACACACACGCACTCACATAT
>JAPQRP010000003.1:999014-1025411 GCA_037367295.1 Apogon hyalosoma
GGAGGCTTCTCATCTGAATACAGGTCTACACAAAGTCTGTGGTGATGTCAGTCCACAAACACTGATGCACACATTCCCCATATGAAGTGAATGGGAGCTATTTCGTGCTTTTACGTTGCATTTAGCCACGAGTCCACCGATCCAGCGAGAGGCAAGCACATGGGTTACATTTCCTTCAGGAAATGTAGGAAAGTTTAGTTAATCTATCTTAGCTAATATTAATTTGGGCCTAGGATTTTTACACATCACTGTATATATTACCATGTAGTACTGTATATTTCCATGTATTGTCCTCCCATGAAACTCCTTCGCCACCCCACGTAAAGTATTCTAGATCTACTACTGTCAGTTACTGTATGGCACTGCATGTCACTGGATAACTGTCATGTGCCAGAATAAAACTGTAAGGTGCAAAACAATGTAATATTCAGAATGTATATCAGTTGTTGCTTCAACTATTTACTGTTACCCCTGATTCTTGTAGAGTAAATCTGGGGAGATCATAACTGAAAAAACGTTTGTGTTTACATTGAAAACAACAGAGCAGCGCATTCTTACATCAACTTAAAATCAGATCATAGGAGTTAAAAAGTCCCATGACACCTGTAACAACTGGGTTACAGCATTGAGCCTGACTGTCTGCTCTAAGTTTTCCTCTCTGTAGCCTAAATTCCCCGTTTTTCACTCTCCTTCCCTCCTCCATACCCCCTCCCTCTTCGTTTTCTCTCCATCCTTGCGTCATTGTTTTGAATGGAGCATCCTCACGGCTTGTATTACCGTCTGCCGAAGAAGGGGGAGCGGCGGGGGCTTGTGGAGGCGTGTGCTGCGCCGTCCAATTGCAGCCGTCGTCGGCCGCCGGACCGCACATGTTTACAGGCAGCATTCCGCCGGTAGAGGCTCTGCTAGGTTGGAGCCGTCGTCGGACTGGATTCAACGGGACCCGGAGCCGGAGTCAGCTCACGGTCGTATTTTCAACCGTGTTTAATATAAACCGGGGCATAATGATGTATGGAGTCGCAGGGGATGAAATAACTCGACGTGTTTGCTTCAGTTGTTTGCTATGGGAGCGCTTTCTTCGTGGATAAACCGCCATTTTGTTTAATCGTGTGCAAATGTCATTTCGGTTCCGAAAAGCCGCTGTTGGTCCAGGTTTTCTCGCTGTCTCGCTCGCTCGCAGGGAGCAGTGGCGAAAACAAACAGGTCGAACGGAGGAAGATTGGTAGCCGGTTGGATGTGGAGGTTTATTAGCGGCGAATGAATTGTTTTCTCGCTGAATGTTTCGGTGCGGTGCTATTTCCAATTTGTCGGTGCTCTTTGGCTCTATATTCACCAGGCGGACTTTGAGGCAGCGTTTGGAGTTTTGGCCCTCCGAGTATGTTGCCGCTTTCTAACATTTTGTCAGGGTTGTTGGAGCGCATACTCTACCCGTTGCGGTTTTGTTTTTTTCTCGACGTTGTTTACCGGTTATATTTCGACGTTTAATGATTTAAAACCGCCGCTTTGCTGCGTCTGAATTTCGCGAGATACTTCTAGACATGCATACAAGGCGTTTGGTGAAACGGTCGATCCTCGGCAGCCGCGTTTATGCGCCGAGTCCGACGGGGGACGGTGCCCCAGTGACAGGAGTGGTCCAGGCTGTCAAGCAGGAAAACAGAGACGTCTCGGCCGCAGGAGCCCGACGCAGCGTATACACCGTGCTCATGCAAGACGGGAGCCTCAAGGAGTTCTCCGAGGAGGAGATAGCTGCGGGCTTCAACCACAGCGCAGCAAAAGGACCACTTAAGTCTAGCCTGAAGGTGTGTGTGTGTGTGTGTGTGTGTGTGTGTGTGTGTGTGTGTGTGTGTGTGTGTGTGTGTGTGTGTGTGTGTGTGTGCAGAGCCCGGGCCGGCAGGCTGTGCTCCACTGTTTTTGTTGTACTGAGCTTTGCAGCGTTTAACCGCTTCCTGCACGGAGCGGATTTAACGGCATCGCCGCTGCCGCCACGAATGGCAAAAAATATGAAGGCAGTGGGCCAAACCAGCCACATTTATCACGAACACAGGGTCTTTTTGTTCTCATAATCAATAAAATAACGGGCTGTCATGACATTTGGCGACGTCAGTTATATGGGACAAAGGGCTTGATAGGGCCTGCGCAATGTTTATGTGGGCTAGTGGGTGGGTAAACCAAGACAAACAAACACGCTCTGCAGCGTTCAGGACCGATGCGAAAAGCTGGACCGACGGTTTTGCAGAGCCGCACAGTTTATTTTGCACAGATAGTTTTGGGATATTCCACCCATTTACACATTTGCATAAAAAATACAGTATTTTTGCTATTTTCATTCATAGGAAACGCAGGCTGACATGCGTTAAATGGCTTCATATGTAGTCATTTTGCTATTATTGATAAAAATAGGTAGTGCAGGCCTGTTAGACATTAGAGGCTAGGTAGGAAGTTTTTCAGCCGTCCATATTTTGTAGTCGTGATATGAGCCTGGTAAGCAGTGACCTAATTGTCTTCATGTCCAACTTGCATGGTTTGGTGTCACATGGCCTTAGATAAAGATTGCAAAGAGAGGAAGCCAGTTGGAAGAAAATACTGTTTCTGGCACTGTGTATGTATGTGTGTGTGTTCTGTCCTTTTTTATAGCGAGGGAGTGATTGAAGAATGCATATGACTAAATAAGGGCTTGTTTACTGAGTGATTTGGATGTATTTTGAATCGTGTGGTTTTGTGCTTTCTTGCGTCCATGTTGGCATTGTGTTTTGATGTTTTCTTCATGAGACATGCTTAGTGTAATCTGGAGTGTTTGTTCTGTAGTCTAAAACGGAAATGCTGGGCTGCAGTTTGTTACCACAAACTCTGGACAATGCACATTTCCTTTTTTTTTTTTTTTTTTTTATAAATACAAGATGTAGTGGGAGGGTTTACAGGCACTGAAATTGTTCTCCACATTTTGGTTGGAGTTGCAAACAGTAGTTGTAAACTATTATCTCAAACTTAAAACAAACATGTCCTATCTTAGAATAGGATTATGCAATGTTAGGAGGACTTTCTGAGTTGTGACTGATGGGAAATGTCATGCAAATTTGGGCTCTCTTGTTTTGCACATGCATGTGTTTGTGTATCAAGTGCTGCTCTTACAAAATCCATTGCACAATGCTGTTACAGTCGCCAGTTCAGGCGGGAGTTGTGCAGCTGAGACGGAGAGCCGAGTCCTGTCAACACAATGGTCAAATCTCTTTCAGCACGACTCAATTCACACAGATGTCGAAAACAAGCCATAGAATAAAGAGGAGGGGTCTGCTTTATTTGTGTGCGTTGGGTTTTGTTTGTGTAATAAAGCTTGAATGTGTAATATCCCAATTGTGCATTTGTATGTTTAATGAGTGAGATCTATTTAAAATTCTAGAGTGGGGGTTGTTTGCGAGGACATACTGCTGTATTTGAGCAGCAGCTGTACAGCCAACAAAGTGGGCACCCCCAGGTTGGGAACGGGTGGCATGCACCAAAGAATGTGGATGGTTGGCACTGTGCCCTGTATGGCACAATGAATTCACCCTTTGCGTGGTGGTGGGGCACCACTTGTTGACTTGATTTGTGTAAGTATGTGCTGTGTGATTGACGTTATGTAGATTTGTTGCTGCTAACGAAGAGGTGTTGCTTGTTTTTGTTTTTGCTGATGCCTCTGTTGTGCAGCAACACATTTGTTGTTTATGTTGATCTCATACTGATGCAAGAGTCAATGAAGTAAGCTTACCGACTGGAGCTCAGTGGCTCTTTGTTTTGTCATCCCAGGAGGCTGCTGTTGACTGAACAGCATCAACATGAAACACAGTGACCGTGGTTAAGTGTGGGTGCTGGCTGTCACTGTAATATGTATGAGTAATGTGGAGGAGGGAGGAGTACATTTAAACATACAAACCATGCACACAAAATAGCAGTTACTTTTGCTTTATCTTGTTCTTTTGTCTATCTCTAATCTGCAAAGAGACCTTGTTGGTAGAGTTGCAACATTTATTTGATTAGATGTCAACTATTAAATTACCTGTCACTGATTTTGATGCAGTCAAGTTTTTCTTCATGACTAAAGTAAAGTGAATAATTTCTGGTTCCTTTCCTTTGACCATTAACTGAATATCTTTGGGTTGTGAGCCAAACAAGATATTGGAGGACATCAGCTTTCATTTTGTGAAACACTTCTAGAACCATCTAGAATGTCTAGAACCTAATAACTGATAGTAAAAAGAAGTGGCTCCAGGCACAACAAACCTCGCTCTTATTGTAGCTTATTTTGGTATCGATCCAGCTGATGTCATCATGTCTATGCATGTCCTAATGTCACCATATTAATTGCTTCTATATATGTGCCAAGTTTGACGTAAATTGAAACAAAATACATTTTTTTATAGATGTGAAATTTCAGCCATTATAAGAAAATGGGAGAAGAAAAAAGACTTAAAAAATTTGAACTTTGACCTACTCTTCCCAAAATGTATTGACATCTATTCTGGGTCACTGGCAGTATATAAACCCAGTTTGGTATGAATTCAACCAATAGTTTTGCTGCTACAGATGTGAAATTGTGCCCATTATAAGTAAATGGGAAAAAAAGACTTTAAAAAATTCATAAAATAGTTGAACTTTGACCTACTTTTCCTAAAATGTAATCGCATCTATTTTTGGTCACTGGCAAACCCAATTTAGTATGAATTCAACCAATAGTTTTGCTGCTAGAGTGTTAAATGAAACAAACCGAACTGAAAACAATACCCCTGGCCTCGCCTTTGGGGGGTGGGATAATAATAATTATTTGAGGCCTACTTTTTAGTACAGACAGATATTAAAAATTTACATGCTAACTGTATACACTGACAACAGACTGTCAGTGTATTGCAGAAAATTTAATGAGATCATTGATGAAACATTAAAATTTCCTATCTTGAGGTTAGAGGTTAACTTGGACCAAAAGATCATATCACAGATAAGATTTGAAATGGACAGTACAGTACAGACACACTTAATGGATTTGACTTATTTGCCAGTTAAAGTTTTTAATAGTCGTATGTGGTCTACTGATACTTATTTATTCCTTCTGTTATGCCATCTACACAAAGAAATCTTTGTTGTACCAAAATATCTGAACTGTTTTACTATTATATTTTTCAGACCTTCATCACATTATCTTTGGATGAGCACAGATTCTATCATACACATTTATGAAACAGCCTTTAATATAACACTACTGGTAGGCTCCCATAGCCACCTTGATTTTACAGATTTAAGTCTGTGACCTAAAATAAACTAGAATACTGAATTACAAGTTTTCAAAGTTTGGAAAAAAGCTTTTAGCAAACAAGAAATACACAGAAGTTGACATCAGTACTGGCACCATTATGGCAAAGGAGATATGTGAAGTAATTTGTCCAATCAGCAGAGCTGTATATTAGGCAGTTCTATTGGACTGTTGACATAGCACTTTATTAATCCCATTAATCAGATTAATAAAACACTAGATTGAGTAGCAGATAAGTGGTTCTGCCTAAACAGGCCCACTTTATTTATTGTATCGATCAGTG
Organism: Apogon hyalosoma; assembly: GCA_037367295.1. Taxonomy (NCBI): domain Eukaryota; kingdom Metazoa; phylum Chordata; class Actinopteri; order Kurtiformes; family Apogonidae; genus Apogon; species Apogon hyalosoma. The sequence goes on from JAPQRP010000003.1 coordinate 1,004,576, forward strand.
CCAATGTGACATTTTACAAAGGTTGTAATTGACAGAGTATGGCTCCAGTGGCTGTTATTAGGCTTTGCCGCAGGAGTTAATGACTTTTGGAAAATACTGGCTCAACAATAATAAAATACTCCCACCTACATTGTCATCATCTGTTTCAGATTATTTACTTAGAATAGAGAAATTTTAGAGGAACTTGTTTTAATTTGGTTTAACTTCCTACATTTTATGAGAGGTGAGAAAATTGGGATTCAGAATGTGGATGGTAGCTAATTCAACCTCAAAAGATCATCTTATGATCTGTTGGCCAGGTTGTCCAGCCCAGTTTATGTTAGCCATCAACCACTATTGGAACCAGGTTCTGCCAGTATTACGTAATGCCGTGTTTCCACTACATGGAATCGGCTCAGCTCGACTCGACTCGGTATTCCTGGTGACCGTTTCCATTACAGGATAGTGCTGACTGTACAGTTCGTGTTTGTCATAGTGGTGCGGCGCATTAGTTCCGTGTTGTCTGCTCAAGGAATTGTTGATAAACTTGCTCGTTGCGTGTTGTCTCATCTGAATTTTTATGTCGGCCACCAAGAACTGAATCTCCTCAACCGACCATGGTGTAGTTTTGGGTTGTCATCATGTGGATTAATGTACCGCTAGATTTACTCTCAACTTCCGCATCTGTATTTTATAAAACGGTGAGTCACAGAGACAACTGTCTGACCAATCAGTGGTCTGTAGTGTTTATATGTCATGTTTTAGTATCGCTTGGAACCTCGGCGGAGGTGTTACCAAAAATTTAGTACCAGGTACCAGCTTCCAGGTCCTTTTTTGTAATGGAAATGCAAAAGGTTGAGTCGAGTCGAGCCAGTACCATGTATTGGAAACTCAGCATAAAATTCCTTATTGGTATTTGAGACAAAAACATGATGAAAGATGTAACAGGAATTAAATGTATAAGATAAAAGATGATAAAAATGTCATAGTCAACTAAAGAAACACAGGTAGCAGATGAAGTTTTTTACAATATTAAGTCACAATAACTGGAATGAGTATGATGTAATTTTACAGTGTTTTTGTGTAAGTAAAATGTCTTTTAGGATAGAACTGTCAAAATATGTCTTAATAACAATAATTATCATTTTATCACTCAATCCTGTAAGGTGGTCAGTCGGACACTTCTAGCAACAAAGGGTGTATTCACACCTGGAAAGTCCTTTGGTTGGCTTATTTGATTCGGATTGAATGCGGACTTTATTTTTTGTTGGGTTTGGCTCACATTCTCATTGCAGTTTTTGCTAGTGAACCAAAATTTGTAAATAGAAGCACCGCATGTGATGAACTGCACTGGCATTGGACATAAAAGTTGGGGCAGGGTGAATCAGAGATGGCCGGTGTTAATGAAAACAAACATCCTACATGCAGGTATCATTTTTGGAATATGTATTCTATTTTTACAGACACAAATTTATGAAAATGTTGACTGTCAAGAACAGCTCATTCAGAGCCAGTTTTGTAATATGGGAATCTGACCAAATGTCAATGAGACATTCAATCTCCTCATTGTTCCACGTCTGTCCATGGGTCATGGCTGCTGATATTAGCTCTGACTACCCGTGTGGCTTGGCTACTTCCAGTGACTATGGTGGCTCGTCAAGCACAAAAAAGTTTACAGTTTCTTGGTGGGTTTCGGCTCAAAGCCAGTTATATTCACACCAGAAGTGAACCGGCACCAGAAGTGAACTGGCCCAGTCTGTTTGGAAGTGGACCAAGACTACCTCTTCTAGGTGGTCGTCTAGGAGGTCCGTTATTATGACCTTTGACCTGTACAGGGACAAGAACTTGTGTGCTTTTTTTTTTTTTTTTTTTCCTCATTAATCTAAGTAAAATGTTCTCATGGTGTGTGTTTATGTGTAGGAGTGACTAGAGTACCCCTGACTTTTCTAGTCGAGCCTAATTGTGTTACAGTGCTTTGAAATAATGATCCAGATCACACATACACATGCACACGCATACTACATGCACACTCTGGCCTGTATGTCATACCTCTCAGTGGGCAGCCGTGTATGCCACTCTAACTCTGTTTTGGCCTTTTTTTTTGTAGTACATTGTTTATAAGAGCCTGACGGTTACCTGCAGAGATACATAGTGTGTGTGGTTGTTTAGGTATGTGCAGGTGTACGCAAGTATTCATGTCTAGAAGTATGCCGTTGGTTGTGTAAGAGATGATGCTTGTGGTTTTGTTTTGTTTTTATTATGGGGGCTGGCCAAGGGAAGGTTAACATCTACATCACAAAATAAATTTAAAGTCACCTTTTGAAGACTTATATGTTTTGAAAGTACATTAGTTCTATTGTCCAGCACAAGCTGTATTTTTTAGAAAAAAATGTTTTAAAAATACTTAGATGGCATTATATTCAGCATAAATTTATTTTTGCATTCTTTGTCTATCAGTGCAATCTAGGGATATGATTACCTATATAATGATAAACTGTGGTAAAATTCCTAATGGTTAGTGTTACCATTCCAAATTCTAATTATCATTGTAACCTTGCTTAATTACTGCACTTTGAAAAACTCACAGTGATACTGTTCTGTTCCTGGAGGAGCAGCAGCACTCCAGACACACATGCGTACTTTGCACTGTTTTGCCTCTGAAAACGTGGCGGAAGGCACCTGCATGCAGAGTACTGCACAGGTCCATTTTACCAAACCCGCACCCCTTCGTAGTATTGCAGCAGAGTACCCCAACCTGACCCCATCCATGATTAAACACATTGTCTACACAGTAACTCACTTTTAAGGGCTTTATTTTTGGCTAAAATGCACGCCATCAATAAATCTCTAATATGTGCTGCTCAGTGACATCTGTGGCCGGATGTAAACTGAGGTGAGGCTCACAGCACAATAAAACAAACCAGTTGTGGACACTTCACACACAAATGGTAGTGTTGCTTGCATATTTTATTTCTAGATAAGGTACATGAAACAGTAAAAGTGTTCTTTTTGTACCAGTTCCTGAATCTGTAAGACAAGATCTAGTCTTGAGCGCTGAATGTAAAGAAAAGTATTCTTGGTTCTTATCTACAATTTGCACAAAGTGCAGTTACCTCTTATGACCATAAGGTGCCATCTTTAATGCACATTTGTTTGTTTGATGATTACATGTTAATATTTAAATGTTTCTACCAACAGAAAATACATTGTGCGTGTTATTTTATTTGTTCTTTTCATAATAAAACTTGGTTAAATTATTTCAGTTTCGGGATGAATGATTAATTGCATTTGCGATAATATCACGATATGATAAAACACGATTTTCTAATCGCAAAGGCTGCGATTGACTGGTCACATGACTTGTGAGCGAGCGGCGCAGGCAGGGCTGCGCTTTAAACCTGTTGTGTCAGGTTCGTTAGAAGCTGACACTGGAGAAAGTTTAGTACCAAAGAGGGGTGGCACGTCAGTTTTGTGGATTTATTGTGGCCATAAAAAAGGAGATGCTGTGCAATGTCAGGTATTGTGCATAACTTTCCTTGCTACTGTTGCTACTTCATGAGGTAACACTACGAACCTTTATCAACACTTAATAAAACAGCACAAAGCCATGTATGGTAGTTGTATGGCTAAAACGCCAGTGACCAGTGTTTCAACTTCAAGTAAGCAAAGTACCAGTGATGTGGGGGATGCACTCCATTTGTAGCATCACATATGACAGCATGAAAATTAAACCGAAACTTACCACACTTTCACTGTTCGCCTCCCGACTACTATTCCTCTCCAAACTTCAAACCGCCATCCAGTGGGCCCCCTCCACTCCTCTATGGGCCCCCAAAAACACTGGGCCCCATGAATTTGTCATGGTTACCCCCCCTGTGGGTGCCACAGCCCATTAGTATAGTAACCAAGCCTAGATTTACGGCTTTGATAATTGGTACAGAATGTCCTCACACATACATTTTAGCCAGTTTGCCATACCTGAACTATGTAAAAAAAAAAAAGGCAGACTGAGAGTTGCACTTTTCCTGTACTTTAGTATGTGTGATGTTACTGACTGGAGATCAGTAAGCTTTATTTTCTGTATATGTATATTTTATTTATTTATTTATAGACTGTCTAGTTAAGTTCAAACAGTGTTTAAGAAGTGCAGTCCACATGTTTACATACCATGTTTCATGAAACATGAAAAGTTGGACATATTGAAGCGGTAAAGCCACAGATTTGTTTGCATTATTGTTGTAATCTGCACTTTAGTTTGTTTGATTTATTACTGACTCATATACTTATGTTTACACCACACTTGTTTGACACAATTTTAAGTTGTTGTGGTGAACACGTACAAGACTGTAAGTTAAAGTATTTAGTTAGTTTACAGCTGTATTTGGAGCAGTTAAATAAACCATCTTTTACATTAATTCATGCTTCATTTGCCTTTATTTTAACATAAGCCTATAAGAAAGAACAATTTATGTGTAATAAGCTGATATTGTTTATTATAATACATATTGACTCATTGCTTGTATTTGTTGAAAAATACATGAGGACCTTGAAAAAATAATTGCATTTTAAATCGCAATCACAATATTGAGGAAAAAAAATTGCAATTGCATTATTTTCCAAAATCGTTAAGCCCTATTTCAATGTGTGTACTTTGAAAATTTTGGGCACATTTCAACAATACTGCCATAATAATGATTATCATCATAATTTTGGTCACAATAACTGAAATTTTCATAGCGTTACATCTCTAGTTTAATTCAAAGCATAACTGTGATCCTCTTCTATTGGACCTATATTATACTTAGTTTTTCCACTGGTAAGGTTCCTTGCTGCTACGCCATATATTTGATAAAAAAAAAATCAATAATAGGTCTACACATCAGGCTATGCATATTAAACCCTACACCCTTAGCCATAGTGTATCATGACTCAATAATTAATATTATTTTAATGCGCCCGCTGTCTCTCCCACACCGGGGGTCGCTGTCATCAAAATGTCACACCTTGGTTGCGGAATGAGAGGTGTTCCTTTTCATAGTGTTCTGGAATTATGATCCCACCTTTTATCAGAGCTCTGTTACTACCTCCAGAGGTGTTACAAAGCCGTGATAAAGGTGGGACCAAATGATCCCACCGTTTTGTTTACACAGACGTGGTTCTGGAATAAAGGCGAAATACTCCCTCAACAGAGATGCTGTGTAAAAGGGGCTATAGACTGACCTAGTCCTCTTTGCATCTCTCTACAGCACAGTTCCAGCAATGGAGATAGCCAGAAGTTGGAGGGTGGCTCACTCAGCCCAGAGGCAGTGGACGACCAGCGAGTGGTTGAAGTAAAGCGTGCCAGCCGGGACCCGGACACTCGATCTGTGTCCCTGTTGGAGCAGAAACGGAAGGTGGTCTCATCCAGCATTGATGTCCCTCATGCTAGGTAAGATGGTCTGTGCATTTGTATACGATACATCAGATCTTTGACAGGCTGTATGACTCCTGTCCTAGAGGGAGTTTGGCTGGGGCTCATATAGGCAAAGTTCATCCAGAGTTTATGACATAAATATGTCATCACAAAAATAGGACACTTTATTGGGCCTGACATCTGATTTATTTATTTTTTTTTAAATGGACTCTTTTAAGCCATTTTGGCAGCCCGCTAAATATGATGCCATCTGACAGGAGTGACTTTTACTCTTACATGAATATTTTATTATATACCATTATACAAGTTACACTGTGGTGTTTCCCATAGAAATGATGATAGAGACAAGTCTGCTTAAGGGTTTATTTGTAACATTTATGCAGCTATGATAGCAGCTTTATTTAAATCCATTTATAGTAAATTTTTTTATGGTTTAGAGGAGTTTAACTTAGGACTTAAAATGGTTGTATCATACTGAACTGCAGAGCCAAGTGTTAAAGGTGCCCTGCTACACACATGTCATTACTTTTGTGGTAATGTCTGAAGTTCTACCATGGAGTCTGTAACAGTTTTTTGTAGAAGAAATGCCTTGGTTACCAAGTTTGGAGCCCTTCTAATGTGGTATAGAAAGCCTGCTGGAAGACTCAGCTTGATTTGTTCCAGGTCTCATGAATATTCAACTTACTAATCTGCTTGACTCTGATTGGCTAACAGCTAGCCAATGAGAGCCTGGCTTTTTAGCATCCTTTACCCTGTGCAAGAAGTAGAGGAACTGACAGAAATCAAAAGTGAAACTTAACATGCTTTGAATGTCCAACTCCCGGCTTCTATGCCTCTCTTGTATGGTGGACCTTACGTGGAATTTTCACAACTTCTAAACTGTATCCACTGGGACCCCCCCCCAACGCTCTATGAGCCCCCAGGAATGCGGGGTCCTATGAATTTTTCATGTTTACCCCCCTTTTATGGTGCCCCAGCTTGCTGTACATGAAAACTGTCACTGATCTAGACAAATTCTGTGGGTGTGGTCTTACCTGAGCGAGCTCATGAATAGTAAAGAGCTCAGACATTCACGTCAGACTGACCAGCTTTTCTAACTGACCTGACTTCTCAGCTTATTTCTTTTTATTGGCAATAACAGACAGAGGAGGCAGTGGTTCATTTTCAAATTCACTACATAACACAAACACCTATGGACCTAACATATTTTACAAAATACAAGTAAAATCAGTTTTGTGTGGCAGGGCACCTTTAAGGAAATTACAGTTGCTGTATTGGTAAACTGTAAAGCACACTAATCAAGTTAATTTATACTTCTTTCACAACGCTAACTTGTTTCTTGTTTGTCATTATATTTACTTTTCACTTGATTACATTATTTGTTAAAGTCCCTTAAGTTAATCAAACTGTGAAACCAGTACCTCAGGCTCGTAAATCACAGAGATTATAGAACGGGTTAAAGGCAGGACTAGGTACTGTGAATGAAAGGATGCTCTGCTCAATATTCAAAGTGAAGTCTTTGTGCTGTTCAGGCAAAAGTTGGGACCATGTCATAATTCAGAATCAACTAAGTTGTACCGTTTAGTTTTTTTCCTTTTTTTTGGCAGGTCGTATACAGTTTTAATGTGCAGTGCTGTCACTAATGTCTGGTAGGGCACAACAAATGTTACTACTTACTTTTGTAAATACTGAGTAGTGAGCAATAGGGTGGTCATGTAGTGAATCATGAAGTAAATCAAAGATGTGGGGTCATCTTCAGCCCAGCAGTTCCTTTTACTCCTGGTATTAAGGCTTCACTGCTCTACATCATGGATCATAAGTGTTGAGGTGGCTAAATTAGCCTTTTTTTGTCAGTGGGTTTCTAGTGATTCTTCAGTCTGGTATCACTGAAACTGTTATATTTGTTCACTTTAACCTGCTGAACTTTGCATGAAGTGTCCTGCTGCTGCTGTTAAATCTGTTAGAAAGACTTAATACCATCAAACTAACACAACTCAGTTATTCCTTTGTGTGCCTTTTCTGTTCTGCAACAAAGACACTGTGGTCTTAAATATCCTGCATCACTACCGTATTTTTCGGATTATAAGGCACACTTAAAATCCTTTAATTTTCTTTAAAATAGACAATGCGCCTTATAATCCGGTGCGTCTTGTGTATTAATTCTGGTTGTGCTTACTGACCTTGAACCGATTTTATGTGGTACACGGCGCTCAAAAATCCATCAAAATGTTTTAGTATGACTTTGGTAAGCTACGAAGCCGCACCGCTTGATGGATTGTCGGAGCATTACGGTTACCGTAGTCAGGAGCCTCGCGGAGTAATATGTATTGTGCTTCAACATAATATTACGGTGTGTGTATAAAATATTGGTGTCAACAGGTCGTTCAAAGTTAAATTGCGAGCTGCGCGGGAGCATTGGATGACCGAAGGTGAACACACATTCGCCAAGGCAGGGATGCAACGCCGGGCGAGTTACGCCACTATCTGCCAATAGATCGGATGCCTGGGCTAAGGTATCAGGCTCAAGTGTCGTCCGAGCTGACGGTTTTGTTTCGCTTAATGCGCCTTATAGTCCAAAAATATGGTATTGCAGAGTGAGCTATAGGTACAAATGTTCTTGCAGCTTGTGTGGGAGAACAGCTATCTCTTTCATGTTCAGTAAAGTTGGGTAGATAATAGGGCTGCAGCTATCAAATATTTTAGTTATAGAATATTCTACTGAAAATTCCTTTGATTAATCGAGTAATTGGATAAAACTAATTTTTGCTTGGTTAAAGAGCAATTATAACTACACAAGAGGAAACAAGGTATTTCACTTTATAATGAAGGACCAATTGGTTTCCTTTTTTTTTTTTTTCTAAAGATAATTAACAGTTTTATTTCTTACATTCATGTTATGCATAGCAACAAAATATATTTTCTTGACTAGTAACATTTCCAGAGAGGCAATTGCAAACACAAATAAAAATAAATAAAATTTAATTATTTTCAACTTAGTATTTCTTGGAACTATCAAAAATATATGGCATTAATACATTTTTTAAAAAAAAGCATAAACATTGCCTTTTTGTTGTGCAACTTAACTTTGGCAGCTATAAGTTTCCGAATTTACAATTTAGACAGAACAGGAATGTGTTGTGGCAAATAAGAGGCAAGAACATTTGAACAGGAACTTGGAACGAGTCCATGCATGAACAGTTTTATACATTTCTGCTATATTCAGGAGAATCAAGGCAATGCCTCCCCACCTTATCGGTGTCTCTCATAACCTATAACCAATATACACAAACACACACACACACACACGTCCAGTTAATTGATGATTCACTTCATTTTTACAAAAAGTTGTTGGATTTTGACAAAATTAGGCCATGACAAGGAAAGAGAAAACTTTCATCAAGCCACGCACTATTTTGTCTGTGCTTTTGGAACATTAACCATGCCAGTCATGGGTGCATGGCTCGCTGCCTAAATCTATGCTTGTCACAATTGTAATAAACAAGCCACACATTTGGCAGTAGCCATAATTAACCTAGCCCTCTGCAGGGCTAACGTTATGTTAGTAAGGTGCATTAACATTAATGTCATTGATATGCACTACGTTTATTTTATTTTATCTCGGGCAGAGGTTTTACAACCGTCATTGACAGATTTTTTTTAAGATGACGGAAAATTCTGAAGGCCGTCCGTAATTTTGACAGATTAAAATACTGAGAGTAATCGACCAAAGAAAGTTTCACACAGAACCTACTCGCAGGATCACTGTTTTGGCTGTCTCTAAATAAGGCATCAAACAGTCCATTACACCATCCTACCTGTGTAGAACCTACAGCACCACCTTTCACAACTACGCTGAATACAACACCACAGAGTCCTGGACCAGGTCGGGTATCCAACGGGGTAACCTGCAAAAACATGTGGGGACGGGTAAAAAAAAATAAAAAAAAATAATTTTCGGGGTACGGGCACAGGTAAATTTAAACGAAATGCGGGCGGGTAGCAGGCAAGGAAGTGAAAAAATAAAAACAGATTCATGGAGAAAACCGTGGAGCTGTGGTTGATCCACAGGTGGTTTGTTTTATTTTGAAGTGAGCTTTACATCCAGCCACAGATTTCATTGAGCAGCATTGATGGCATGTGTTTTGGCCAAAAATAAAGCCCTTAAAAGTGATTTACTAGACAATGTGTTTAATCATGGGTCTGGTTGTGGGTCTAATGTACGTGGGTATGAGGGAGTTTGTAAAGTGGACCGAGCAGGACTCTGTAACCCTGGTACTTCTGTCAGTTGACTCCGTTAGTTCACCTGTAGTAGAGCTCCTGTCCGGTTGACGGTGAGTCTGCATATTAATGACTCATTGTCAACTCTCATTTTGTTGTTTAGTTGACTTTAGCTGAAAGTTTATACTACTTTGCTAGCGCAAAATGTCAAGACAGCCAAGTTTCCTTAGTTATTTTCAAAAGACCAGTAAATGTGATGGCATTGATAAACACAATGAAAAACGAGGGACTGATGTGGTGAAGGATGACAATTATCAGCCAGCAGGAACTACAGTTACTACATCATTGAGATGTTTTTGAACATGAAATCCTACTAAATATGTCTAATTAAAAATGTAATTTGAAATGACGGATAAAAATGTGTTATGACGGAATTTTTACAACCCCTGTCTGTCAAAATGACAGACAATAAAAATATCTGGCACAACCTCTGATCTCCGGTCCTTCGCTCCATTCTGGGTGTCTTTGGAGAAGATGCTGCAACATCGGAGATGTGCCGTAGTGGCTTACAGCGGATACATGTACTGGTGTTCACCTGCTGTTCAGTCTGAAATGCTTCCACACTTTTGACATTTTCTGTCTTTTTTTATTTTTATTGTATTCTTTTGTCTTTTGTCATCATTGTTGTTTTCACTATCCTCTTCCATCTTCCCACTGCGTCAACGAACACTTCCGCATCTTCTGTCATCTTCCTTTGCGTGAGTAAGCGTGTTGTGCCACATTAAGTGGTCTGTGCGAAATGCTGTGCTTTGAGCTTTACAGTTAAATAAGCGATTCCTCGATCATTTTTTGTAATTGAGGTACCCGAATTACTCAAGGAATCATTTCACCCCTAGCAGATAATCCATCTGATAGTGTGGAATACATTTTACACAAATGAAAACATGTTGTGTTAAGATGCATGAGCTGCTTCCTCATGTTCTTCCTTCAGTGATTGCTTTTATATCTTTTCCCAAATACAAACATTTTCTGATTGTCAGCATAATGTACCACTGGAGCAGGACAACAATATGGCAATTAAACTAGAGCCTGACCGATATGAGATTTTTGGGGCTGATGGCGATATTGGGGGCTATAAAAAAGCCGATATCCAATATATCGGTGGATATCCAATATCGACCGATAACCGATATATTGGCCGATTATATGAAATAAGAACATTGATAAACACATCATGTAATAATCTTATATTAGATAATTGTGGACATGTGGATTAACAGTTGCATACATCTTTGTTTATCTCACAATCGACACAACTTTAACATGCTGTATAATATTCTTATACCAGACTAGTATGTGACCTGTGGAACCACAGGTTCTAGATGTGGTAGTTTTTATGCTGGGGGGAGCAGACTTATGAAAAAGATGTGCATCTATATTTTATAAGTAATTGCATGAAAAGTGTTTGGTAAATCATTCTTTAAAATATAAGTGACACCTACCTTTAATGAGTCCAACTACAAAGCAAGCTATGGAATCACAAAAATAATTACTCCAAAAAATATTACTGACCACAAAATTATGTTTTCCCTCACATTTTTTTTCTTTTTTTTAGTCTTTGTTTTTTCTTTATTCCCTTACAAATTTTGATGTGTCTGCCACTACAACTTCCCATGTGGACTAAAGACTAAACTGAGCATGTGCAGAGTGAATTAGGTGAGTCCTAAGTTGTTCCTGATTGGAGCAATTGCAAGTGTAACAACTGACCCATGTTACAACTGTCCCCGGTCTCCCCTACACTATTAGTACCCAGGTAGGCGTGTCTGCAGAATAAAACTGAGGTGGGCAGGAAGGGCACGGACATGGGTATGTGTGTGGGGGTGAATAGTTCATAAGACTTGGGGGGGTCCATGATTTACGGACAGACGGGTGGGGGGTCAGAGCAGGTCGATTAGCGGTCCATTGTTGTCAGAGCGCACACGAGGGAGGTAGCAGTCTGTGATTCCATGATTGTGTGTGGGTGATAGCGTGATTGTCAGAGCAGAAGTGAAAGTGAAACTGACTTGCTTTAATATTCTCTAACTCTCCGGGCAGCGCACACACACACACACACACACACACACACACACAGACAGGAGCAGTGAGCGACAGAATCTCCGCAGTAAAAACAAATCAGCTACATATTGGCCAATGTTGATTAATCGGTGGTACGCTATAATCGGCCCGATTAATCGGCCGGCTGATTAATCAGTTGGGCTCTAAATTAAACATTAGTAAGCAGCAGTCTATGGCAGCAAAATGCTACCTAATAAAGAAACAACACTCTTCCCATTGTAAATGTGAAACACTAATCCCTTATAAAGCACCAAACTGTTATTGAACATCACTCCTTATTACTTGTCCTCTTTCTACTGTATGAGTTCACTTGATGGCAACTTGTTGAAAGGTACAGGACAAGCAACCCATTTGACCAGCTTTATTACAGCATGTGGAGTCTTGCTTTAAATGTAATAGTTATTTGGTGATGAATCATTGATTCTGTTCTCTCCAGTCACCCATTAGTAAGAAAAATGTGTTCTAGACAGAAATTTTATTTATGCCTGGCTATGATTTCCTTCTTGCTTAGCAATTGCAACAATATTGATGCTCATATAGTTATAGTAAAATGTTTTATTGATTATCCTCCTGCTCTTGTGTAAGTTCAGCCTCCCCTCGGGGACCTGCACTTTATAAGTTCCTGTTTATCCTCCAAATGAGACCATCTGACAACTAGAAAGGCATCGGGGATTGTCTATGTCGGACAGACCAAAATTTTTTCTTCAATGTGTAATTTTCACTGATTCATTGAAAACAAGAATATATTTAAATTTTTTAGAGTGAAGAATGCTCCTTAAATTTTGTGTTTCATACCTGAGTTGTCTTCCTTGCCAAAATTAACAACAGGAATGTTTGAGAGTGTACTGTATGTGTCTTTTGCCACGTTTCCACTACGTGGAACCAGCTTGACTAGATTCGGCTCAGCTTGACTTGACTCGGCAGTGTTTCCATTACATAGCGGTGCGGTGTGTTACTTCCATGTTGTCTGCTCAGGGAATTGTTGATAAACTTGCTCGTTGCGTGTTGTCTTGTCTGAATTTTTACATCGGCCACCAAGGACTGAATCTCCTCAATCAGTGGTCTGTAGTGTTTATACGTCACATTTTAGTATCGCTTGGAACCTCGGCGGAGGTGATACCAAAAAACTAGTGCCAGGTACCAGATTCCATGTCCTTTTTCATAATGGAAATGCAAAAAGGCTGAGCTGAGTTGAGTCGAGCCGGTTCTAGTAGTGGAAACACAGCATTTGATCCGACCAGTCATTTTGTAAATCATCTTTAGTGTCTTCAGTAGTTCTCAGATTAGTGAAGAAAAATCTGTTTGCTCTGTAGGGTGAGAGACAGCTGTGATAAAAATATATCCAAAGTCTTTTGTGTTGTGACATACCAACTCATGTTTGCTTAAAGTTGTCACTTTCTGTTTTTGTAGTGTGCTTTACCCACTGGTGTAGAGCGGAATTTTTTCATTCTATACTTCCCATTCAGGGATTTAGTCTTCTCCTGCCAGATACAAAAAGAAAAAAAATGTAACTGTATGTCAAGGCAGTATGTAGGAAGGACACCTTTGGCATTGTCCCAGTAGTTCTGTAAGTGCTCATTGCACGACTAGATATGACTTGAATTTGGCCTCCCATCCCATCATTTGTTGTGGTGCTGGTTAAAGTGATGAATATTGTCATGTAGACTTTAGATGTCATTCTTAAGTTTAAGTTTAGATAGTTTATACCTTCTTAAGGGCCATCCACACCAAGAACAAAAACTGTGGCAATAACTGTATGTGTGTTTCCAGCAGTTTCATTCACATTTTCAGTTTGCACAGAAAAAACACAAATGTGAATCCAGAAAAAATATATTTGAATCCTCAGCATTTGTTGAATTAACTGAATTAGTACAGAAAATACAAATACTACATTAGATTGAAAACAGCAACTAAAAACTGCCTTGTAATAAGAGCCTCAGAAATAAGTGTTAGAGGCTTTGGCAAACTGCTCAGTTCATGGTTCAAAAATTGTTGGCTACCTTCAGGTGTTTGTCAGAAATACCTCAGAATATCAGCTCCTCAATCAACAGTTCAGGTAGGTATGTTTATAATAAGTAATACTACATCAACTGGTATGATAACAGTGGTAATGATAAAGTAGGTCCAAATATTTGCATAATTGTAGTGGATGGAAGTTTGCTTAAAAGGAAAAAAAAAATCACAAAGGTAAGTATAATCTATAAACAGGATAGGAAAATGAATGCTTGTGTGTCTTCAAAAAAAAAAAAAAACTCACAAAAAAGTTTCTATGCCTGGGAGTCAAGGAGAAGTTTCAGGATTGATGTCTTAATTTAAGATAAATGCCAATAAGTGAAATGGAAACCGATTTAGTGAATAATTATGTGTCTGTATGTGTGGATCAAATCAAGAGTAGTCAGTGAATTAATACAAGAAACCAACAGAAATGCCATATTGGATTTAAAGAACGGTGAAACACTATCATGTATGAAGAGTTGCAGAAACTAATGTAGGACAAAGGGGTTGACAAACTGTGGGACTTATGCCTTGTTTCCACTATGTGGAACCAACTCGACTCGGGTACCAGGTACTATTCCTGGACATCATTTCCATTACAGGATACTACCGACTTTAGAGTACTTTGATATCATAGCGATGCGGTGCATAACTTCCGTGATGTCTGCTCAGTGAATTGCTGATAAAGTCGCTTGTTGCATGTTGACCCGTCAAGCTCACGGTGAATTTTTTTCGTTGGGTACCATGGACAGGTTTTTCTGAACCTGCTTGACTGAACACGGTGTAGTTTTGCGGGCTGTCATCATGTGGATTAACCTACTGGTATATTTACTGTAATCTTCCGAATCTTTTTTTTTTTAAATGGCGGGTTGCACATTGATGTCGTAATGACACAGAGACAACTCTCTGACTAATTAGTGGTCTGCAGTGTTAACACAGCATGTTTTAGTATCTCTTCCCCCGTTTTGGAACCTCAACAGACCAGATACCAAAAAACTAGTACTGGGTACCAGATTCCAGGTTATTTTACGCAATGGAAATGCAAAAAGGCCAAGTCGAGCTGGTACCACATAGTGGAAATGTGGTATTAGAGCCAGACTGGCTTAGGGGCAAAGTAACGCAGTTTCAGGTTTTTGACCGTCTATCAGGTCCTCAGTTGATAAACCAGATTGTGTATTATTGTATGCAGCACTATATATCACTGATAACAATGTTCTGCCAGTTTCTGTTGCAGAAAGTAATTCCATTAATAGCTTTATTGATGTGCTTAGCCCTTCAGATTTCTTTAAATGGAACACCAAATGTCTTAGCCAACAGAAAAGATGTGAGATTTCATTAGAAGAATGTATTGTACTGTAAGCCCTGGGACTCCTGAGATCTACTTGTGCTTATCTAGTGCTAAGTCAAATTAACTGCAAAACAAAAAAAGTTATTTTAACTCATTTATAACTTGTAGCTCTCACAATGAAGAACACAAAAAGTTAATTTGTCCTACATGTGATGAACACAGTATGTGCCTGAGCTCTATTCACAGATATTCCTATCATGACCTCTTCAATGCACAACTCCATTATTGCCTTAAGATTAAGATCCATGGCTGTCGTCCTCTCCACACCTGCGACCAATTTTCAGTCCGACAACAGCACTGGGGAAACACAAAGTAAAGTTTTTTGGGAGGGGGGGACTGGGGAGTAACAAGGGAACAGAGTGAATGAAATGTATTTGAAGAGTAGAAGAGGGAGATGGAAAGAGCTTCTGAGAGTGTGTAGCGGTGAAGATAACCGTGAGAGAGGGAGAGTGAGACTGCCTGAGGTTTTTTATATTCAGGGATAACTCTCCTGAGAAGTCTGACCTTGAGGTTGTTAATTGCACTCTCAAAAGTTCCCGCTCCGCTGATGATTTACCAAGAAAATGTCTGGCTGTTTGATGACTCTCCAGGTCCCTTGCAACCCAGATACAATAGGTTTCTTACCTCACTAGCACTCGGTGAAGTACCCCAATGCCGTGCCTGTAATCATCTGGAAAATAGAGGAAAACTGACAGTCTGCGTGCCCTATAGATGTAACACCTCGGGGGTTTTGTGAAACTACATTTCATGGTTCTGTCAGGAGTCCAGCTCTCATTACTTTATTGAGTAGCTTCCTTCATCGTATTTGTTTACAGCACATTTACTTTGTCAGATGTTGCAATGAAAATCAATAGTTGTCATGCCATGATTGACCTATTTTCTGCAATACTGAACTCTCAAATGCCCCAAGAAATGGTTTCCTTTATGAGCCTTTTTTTTTTTTTTTTTGACACAGAGGTAGGAACTGCTCACTGTGGCAGATTTTAGATTTGTTAATGCCATTTTGTCACTTCTACATTCTCAGACATTTCTACACATTGTCAGGCTGTGGTCTGGGCCAGTTGCTGCTCATACCTCCTCTCCCTCTTCTTCCAATGGGCTTATGCTTTCTCTATGCAGGAAACAGTCAATTGTAACAAGAGCTGGTGGGGGCAGACCAGTGGAAACCAACAACTTGGCTTTTGACAAATAGCATTCTGGAGACTAATTGCTGGCAGGGGAAGTGAAGTATAACCTTAGTTGAAAGAGAAATTGAGAGTGCTCTGCTTATTATTGCAAAACCCCAAAACAACAGATCTGAGGGTCCAAATCCCCTCCTGTTCAGCCTGCCAACAGCCAGCCCTCCCTTTTAACATGAACTGGGGTTATTCAAGTGTCTGAAAAATAACTAGACCCCATATTCAGCTGTCTGTGATGTTCTAATTTTTCTCTCTTTTTGTTTTTTTTAATATCCAAGCTCAACACAATGACTGCATTTAAAGTGATTTATGGCAACTGATGACCATTGCACATAGCTGCAAATTAAAGCAAGGAATCTGGAGGGGCTTGCCTTCAAAAAGCCACACTGTTACCAAAACAGAACTGTTTGTTATTGTCGGTCATTTTTATTGTTGATCAGTGTGTCAATCACCCGGGTTCACTGTGCAGAGCCAACCATGTGTTCCACAATCAGCCGGGCTCATCAGCCAGCTCTGAGATGGAACAGGGCCAAAGACTACCATCCGCTGCAAAAGGAGGCCCTAAGGGACTGTCAAATTATTGTTTGTCTTTGATAAAGCTGCTTGGTTTTTATAAGCCACTTGTTTTCCCTACTGTGCTCATGGTTTTGTTTTGTCTTTGTCATTTCTCACCTTTTTGAAACACTTTTGCAGCTGTTGCTCCTTTTGCACAAAAAGAAGGGGAGTTTCAAAATAATAGGAAGGAGAGGAGGATGGGATGTGCGCATGAGGGATCTCCAGAGAGGGAGTTAGAAAAAGAGAGAAAGAGAGAGAGATGCTTGACATGTGCCAAAAAAAACGGTTTTCCTGGTTTGGATGCCAGTTGAGTTGAGAGACCATGCGATTACCATCTGAAAAGACAACTTTCATGATCTCTGTCTCTCTCCTTCTCCCTCTTATTCACTATCTTGCTGTGCTAGTTTCCACGTGCTATTATCTGATTGAATGCAGAGGTTCTTTCCCGCAACAATTTACTTTGCAAACCAAGTGCGTTGAGTCAAATATTCTGTCAAACTCTATCAGATTACCTCAACAATAGGAGTGTGCGATATATTTGATCATGAAGGATTAGAACTGACAAAGCGGAGAGATTGTGGAATCGGGAGGTTTATACGGGTTCCATGCCGTATGTAACCCACAATGAGTTTGTGCACACCAGACGATTGTATAAAATGAAACTTAAGACTTCAGTCTCCCACTGTTGTGCAGCTCATTGTCCTTTCCTCACCTTCGGAAAATTTAATTTTAGGGGGCAGACGTTTGTTTAAGGGGGCATTGCCCCCTCCCCTGCCCTTGAACCAGGCCCGTGGATACCTCACCCCCCAGGTTACAAATTTGTTTTCAGGGGCGGCAGGTGGAAAATGATGGAGTGAGTCCTCCACGCCCACGAAGAGTAGCAAGTATGTTCCACAGTGATACTTTTTTGGAGTGCCTGGATTATTCTATTATTTTGGACTTCTTCCTTCATCCAAGAGCACCCAATACACCAAGATTACCAGTTGAAAAACCAGAGCTACCAGCCACCTGTTCTGTAAGCCTGGACTGTTATTTGAAATGGGGATTTCTTCATTGATATTTTGTTCTGTTTTTTTTTTTTTTTTTTTTAACTTTTCATGTTTATTGAAAGCTACCTCGAAAATCAAGTGAAGTTTAGTTTTTATGTTCAAGAGTGCACTTAATCAGAGTATTGTTGTTTACATTTTAGTGTGTTTATGTTGTTGGCACATGTTGGCAAAATTGTACAAACTATTTAAATTAAAAATGTTCTGGAAAGTTCTTTGGGCTAAATTGTCTGTTTTATTTTTTTCTTTTAGGGCTGTGTTTCACTTAGGGAAATTGCTTGGTTGCACTGTTCAGAAATTTGCAAATTAGTCTCAAAGATCAATGTAAAGATTTGTGATAAAATTGAGGTTGTGATTTTATTTTTTTAAAAATCGTGATATGATATTTTTGCCATATCACCCACCCCCACCCAACAATCAAATAGAATTCTGCTTGTATTTATAGAAATGAGATTCCCCAACATGTGTAACAAAGGGTTCTTGTTTTATGCAACAATAATGGTTTTCGTAATGACAACTTTAGCAGGCAGAACTTTCCAAAGGAAACTGATTTGTGCAGCATTCTTGTAAGGAGAATGAAAATAAATTAAAGGAAAAGGACATTTTTTTGGTAAGAGCAAATTTCATGCACTAAGGCAGTTCAGAGTGCTTTACATAATGCATTTAAAACTGTAAAAGGAAGCCAGCAGGGAGGTCACAGCAAAACCTTGCCTGTTGACCTTTGGCCACCAGAATGTAATTAATCAACCCTGTGGTACCAGTGAAAATTTGTGCCAGATTGGAATAAGTTCCCTCAAGGCATTCCTGAGATAATATGGTCAAGAATAGACAGACATTAGGTGCCTTTGAACTTGGACCTTTGGTCATCAAGGTTTTGTTCTTGCCCCTTGAGTCCAAGCAGTGGTGGTTCTAGGGGTGAATGACACCCTGGGCGAGACCCCCCTCGAGCGCCCCCCCAGAGGTGAACTGTCCCACCTGCCCCCTCCCCCTTCACGCACATCTTTTGTGCATGTGCTGCAGGGCACCATCTCAGAAAGCAGGGGCATCTGCACAACAGAGGGTGCGCCATTTGGCCAATTCCCTGGCACACTGTAATAGATTAACTCAACGTGCAAATAGTTACATTGACGTGCAGTGTTTTTTTTTTTTTTAAGGGCTCATGGTGTCCCTCATGAAATGCTGCCCTGAGCGATTGCCCACTTCGCCCATATCCGAAACTGCTACTAGGTCCAAGTGAACATTTCTGGCAAATTTTGAGATGTACTGTGATCCACTCCTACCATGGTGAGCGATATACTCAAGATCTCTGGATACATCTAAAAAGTGTAAAAAAAAAAAAAAAAAATTAAACAGTACAAAAGTAACTGGCACAAAAACTACTGTTGTAATTTGCCTTGTGTTTAGACTAGAGATAGACTGAAATCAACCGTTTTTGACATTTTGACAACTCATTGGCATTAAGCTGTAACTATATGAAAGTCACTGTAACAAATATCCGTGATTTTAGGTTTCAGTTTTTAGTTCTTTCCCTCCAAATCAGTCCTCCTAATTAGGAAGCCTGGTATTACCAGTTGGTCACGATCAGAGTCAGGTTCTATTAATACCAGTGGTTTGCAAAATCTCATCTTTAATCTCTTTTTTGGGGTGTTTAGTTCAACAATCTCTGTCAAAGCCTGATAATACTTATTTGTTGTAAACAATTCTACGAAGTACACATTTCTGAATTATGTCAATAGCAAAAGGCAAGACTAAAGAAGAGTTTGATGTAAATATGGTAGCTAAGGTTTTAAAGGGGATTTGAAAAAAATCATCAAACTTAAATTGATTCTTTGTGCAGGAATCCTGATGGAAGCTGCCTGATATTGTTTTTAATCTAGGTTTTAGAGCAGCCAGAAGGCAGCAACAGCCTAGGATCCTCAGTCCAGTTTATACAGGGTTATAAGGTCTGTGAGAATAACCTGGTACCATGTGCATATATGTTTCAAGGGGATCAGGAAAAATCTTAAAATCAGTAGTGAAACTATCAGGTAACCACTGCAAGGTTTCTGAAGGTCTCTTTTAAAAGTCTTAAATCCAATTAAAGCAGCCGGCAACCATGATCAGATTGCAGTCTTCAGGGCCCACAGTCAAGGACTTTTATTATGGGCATGTCTTCTGGCCTGACTTCCTTTTTAAATTATGTTTTTATTTTTAGTAAGTGGGCATGTATTACAACAATAGCTTTCCACTGTGTTGCATTTTGTCAGATAATGGAGAAAAAAAAGTAGAAATGAGTATATACTTATATTGAACATGCATATCCGTAAATATAGACCAAAAAATAAAACTACCAAAAAAAAAAAATTAAAGAGGAAGATTAAGAGGCATTAAGAAAGGCAGATTTTTAAAAAAGTAAATGATGAATTAGCAGAAAATACAGAATGAGAACTTGATATACACAGTAGAGCTGCATGGTATATCTTTTGAGCGTCATCATCACAATGTATGTGTGTGCAATAGTCATGTCGCAGGTCCTGCAATGTTGAAGGCAAATGAAGTCATTGCGTTCTCATCTCATTTCAAACTGGCAATACAATTTTTTTTAACCCTGCGATATATATTATATGAAAAAAATACTCAGGAGGATATAATAGCTGTGTGGTGACGACATAAATGGTCAGATAAATTAGTTGTGTTACTCGTGTGTCACTGGCTACAGGTGGAAGGCACTATTGACACAGAACACGTGTTTCATATTCTTCCTCATTCTTAATCAGTTTGCTGAAGCAGACCATGCCCCTGCACATGGAGTAAGTCACTGGTAACAACGCAGTGTTTCTACTGGTGAGGTTTTGCCATGGCACAGCGCCACATCCTGCTCCCTCAAATTAAAGTCTGTAAAGCTTTAGGAGGCAGGGAAAAGATATATGAGCATTTAGTTTCACTTCTGTGGGTGGCATGGTCCACAACCCTCCATACCCCCATAGTATTATAAGTCAGACAGAAACTG
>JAPQRP010000003.1:1041391-1053096 GCA_037367295.1 Apogon hyalosoma
AAAATATATTATGAGGTACATCTGTATTTAAATGGGCCTATGTAGTATCACTAAATGATGTACTGTTTGCTTATTTGTCTAAGGATTGTTTACATGTTTGCAGGGGGACATTTGATTTATATCATGATGCATATCGATATCGTCTGATATGAAAAAAAAATTATTGTGATATATTTTTTTTCCATATCGCCCAGTCCTAATTGTTAATAATGGTTATTTTTAGAAGTGCATTGTTAATATGAATTGTGATTGTCATGTATCTCATGTATTGTTATGTTTTGTGTTGTCCTTCTGTGTGGACCCCAGGTTAGATTAGCTTGTCACCTTGGTGGCAGCTACTGGATCCTTTTAAACAAACAGTCTACATCCCTGCAGTGGAGAAAAGTCAGAGGTGTTCTCCGTGCTCCGGTGTATTGTATTTGATTGGAGATAATCATTTTTATGGTTTGAGCCTGTGTCTTATTTTCATTGACACAAAGACAAAGCTGGAATCTTCCTCTTTTTACTTTTCTTTTTGTGTCAGTTTTTTTGCCTTTTGGTCTTTCTTGCTGTCAATATCACTATCTTTTTTTCCCTGTTACTGTCTCTTGTGTTAGCCCACCTTTTCCACATGGAGTGATGAGCCTCCCTGTGTTTTCTTTCTTCCATCCTCATCCTTTCTTTCTCTCTCTGCTTTTCACCTCGCCTGACTGGCTGCCTTTTCTATCTTGCTTTTTCCGACTAGTTTCCCCCCTCGTTCCCCTCATGATCTGTGTGTCTCCCCCTCCCTCCCACTCTGGAGCCCTTCTCTCTTCCTTTGTCTCCTCTTGCCCTGCCTGCTTTGTGCATGTGTTTGTGAGGAGCGGCTGATTTTCCTCTGACTGACAGGAAGAGATGTCGGCCTGCTCCAGGCCACTGTGTGTCTGTGTATGTCTGTGCAGGGACAGTGTAGTTAAACTTACCATAGTCTATTAGTCTAGGAAATCTGTAGTGACTTCTTGTGTCAGATGATGCAAAGTTCAATGTTTCACTGAGTCCCTTTGTAAACTGTGTTCAATATAGAACTGCCATGACTATTGGTTTAATCAATTAATTGTCAACTCTTAAAATGAATTGCCATCTACCATACTCTGTTGGTAATCCATCAGGTGAGTCAAGAAACAGCTGCTTATTTTGTTAAAAACAATTTTTTTTGTTATTTTGTTAATTTATTGTGTAATTTTGTTCCTTTTGTTAGTTTGTCTAGTTTATTCATATGCATATTATTTATGTTGTTCTTTTAATTGAATATTTTTATTATTGTGTTAATTTTTTTATTCACATTTCTTCATGTGAATGTTTGTCATTTTGCATATTTGTAAATATTTTGGTCATTTTTAGTCATTATGTGAATAATTTTTGATTATCTTATTAATTGTTGATATTTTGTTATTTGTTAATTATTTTAACAATTTAGCTGATAATTGTTGTTATTTTTAGCTGCTTCATCAGTCAGTTCATTATTTTTATCACAACTTTTGTTGATTAGTTTGATCTTTTGTGTTGTGCTGATTTTAGTGCTGATTTTGTCCACAAGTTTTAATGTGATGTAGATGTGAGGAGAAAAAATGTGTCTATGAGGTGTCGGTTTCCACCATTTTATAGAGCAAACAACTACTTGATTAATTGAGAAAATAGTGAACAGATTCATTGACAGTGAAATTAATCATTATTTGCAGCTCTATGAATTTCACATCATCGGAATTTTAAATCTGATGGCACTTTCACTTTCCATTTGCCTTTTCAAATCATGGAAATGTTACTTAGGCAGTGAATATCTGTAATTAATCCTATACACATAAATTACGAAGCAGCACATGCATGCTGATGCTGTTTTGTTTTTTTTGTTTTAATGACAAATGCTCACATGCTGTTATTTATTCAAATCTGTCAATCATTTGAAATTAATCTGCACAAGAAGGGGTATTGATTAATAAAGAGTGCAAAAATGACATATTAAAATGTAGTTATGCAACAGTGAAGTGAAAAACTCCACTCATTTGTCACTGAAGTCTGACTTGTTTTGTTTACCTTTTGGTAGCATATCTTTGCAAGCGTAATGTGTGTAGCAAGCACTGACCCGAATGCTAAGTGATGATCTGCACGTTAGCTGACTGACACCGTCCCGCAATTCGTTTCCTCGCTAGTGGCTGTGTGAGCACCAGCGTGAAGATGTGAGTGGCATACTGAGATACACAGGTGATGTGAGTGCATTTGTGAAGTTGAACAGCATTTATTGCACGGGGCTCAAGGGTTTCAGTTTATTGTTTTGTTGTCGCTTCTGTATCGGTTGTAATTGGAAATCATTTCATAGGTCAAAATCATTCTCCACACTGAGCTTCAGACCTGTCTTTAAAGATTGCTGATGTCCTGCACAATATTGAGTAATCAATAATGCAGCTGTAAGCATGCATTATGGGACATATTGATTCGTATGATATGTACTGTTCCATGATGTCTTTGAAAGCTCAAGTATGGGTTCTTTTTTCTTTTCTTTTACGTGTTTCTCAAAGCAGTTAGCCATCATAGCATGCACTGCTTTTGTGTGTCTTGTTATATTCGCTATATACCACCTGTGCATCCACCAGGCAGCATATAGCAGAGGCAGTACTGTACGGAGACTGTAATGTTCAATGAATTAATATAAGAAACAAACTGAAAATGACATTTTCGATGGAAACACCAGAGGCATAGATTTTGATTTCTTTGGTTAAGGTTCGTGATACTTTTGGACTGAAGCCTTAATGGTGTTATTGTAGAAGTTTACTGCTAGTTTTCATATTCTCTGTGATTTCAAGTTGCTATAATGACAAGTTTTTCGCTATAAAAAAAGACAATAGCTACAGAAATGTGCACATATTAATAATAATAATAATAATAATAATAATAATTATTATTATTATTATTATTATTATTATTATTATTATTAGTATTAGTAGTAGTAGTTGTAGTAGTATTATATTTATTATTTATTTTTCGTTATTCAGATACAATTGCTTTTACTCAAAAAAAACAGTAATTCGGAAATTGCAACACTGGTTTCAATTATTAAATGCATCAAGAAATTTTTTATGTGATTTTTTTTTTTTTTTTTTTTTAAATTCTCTGTGAAGGTAAACTGGATATGTGTGGGTTGTGAACCACCGATATTCCACAGATATTCAGTTCACCTTTTTTTTTTTTTTTTTTACATTTTCTAAACCACACAGTTCATGAAGTAATCCAGAAAATAATTGACATTGACATATAATTCATATGTGTATCACATAAAACATGATAAATAAGCATTGGTTTATGACCTTAATAAAATTGCCTTAACATTTAGTGCATGTTACAACTGGTGTAAGGAGACAGCAATGTAGAACAGGTCCTGATGTGAGGCTTTGTGTGGAATTGTTGACATCGTGAAGAAGGAAAAAAGAGAAAGACTCTCTCTCTCTGTCAGCAAAGCAGTGAGAAGTGAGAGAATGTGGAGGGATGAGGGGAAATTAGAGAAAGGGGGGAGGGGTCTAAGTAAAAGGCCTTTAGGTAAATGTTGAAGT
The DNA here is from genome assembly GCA_037367295.1 of Apogon hyalosoma. Taxonomy (NCBI): domain Eukaryota; kingdom Metazoa; phylum Chordata; class Actinopteri; order Kurtiformes; family Apogonidae; genus Apogon; species Apogon hyalosoma. The sequence goes on from JAPQRP010000003.1 coordinate 1,044,952, forward strand.
GGCAAGCAGATCCTTTGTCCTGCCTGGAGGCTGTGTGAGGTGATTGGACCAACTGATAGACCTTTTATAATGCTCTTCATCAGCTCAATCTCCTGGGCTTTTATGAGCACCTTCAACAACACACATGCACCGACACACTCAGCTGGCCTCCCCTCCAACGTGTAATTGGGAAAGAGGCCCCTTCCTCCACTGAGCCAATCGCTCTCCTGGGAGCTGTGCATGGGAGAAGTGTAGGTGTGTGTCTGTGTGCTGTAGTTACAGCTAAGGTGTTTATAATCAAGCACAGCGGTGATAAAAGGCTGCTTGTGTGTGTTTATGTTGGTGTGGCTGCCACTTATTGGCAGGTTGTGTTGTCAAAGTGTGTGTGTCCAGAGGGCAGGTGTATAGAAAGGAGCACTGATGACCCCCATTATCACCTCCACTGAAATGAACACACAGCACACACACACACTGATGAGGCCAGAGGAACATGTTCCCTTCATCCTTGTACCAGAGAATTAGGAGACAAAGAGGAATGTTCTTGTCAATATCTTAAGTATAGATTTTTGTGGCGATCAAAAAGAGACACAGGTGTTTTGCACTACATTTTTGCTAAAATATTTAATACAGTGCTTTTATTTCAATGTTTGCCCTTATTATTATTTCTTTTTAAAGAAAACAGTTCCTAATAATGTGTGTACATGGGTAATGAAAATGAATATTCCTCTAATAATCCTACATGTAGCCATGTATACCCTGTTAAAAATGTTTTTCATAGTTGGTGGTCACTGGTGTCCATCGTTCCACTGTGTTAATATGAAAAAGATGTGAAGGTGTTTTTTTGTTTTTGTTTTTTTTTATATATTCATATCCTAACATGTTCATGTAACCTGTTGGTATCCTTTGTCATGTTTAACCATAGGTGTCGCTGAGCAGAAATGTGGACTTTTCTTTCGAGCATCTGTGTCTACCAGAAAGGTTCAACAGGCAAATTAAATTAATTTTCTGACTTCACTGTAAACATATGCAAGGAATCCTCATAAAACCAGGATATTTTTGGCATATCCCACATGTACTAATCAAATCATCCTTCGTTCTGAAGGCCAAAGAATATCATACAGAATATCCAAAAGGAACATGCTGTTTACATAATGTTGTCAAATTCAGAATGTTTTCATATTTCAAATAATAGTGTGCATGTTAACATAAGATAATTTGATACTGAAGAAACATTTCATCATTCGTAATTTTTATATGAATTGTTTTGCTATTTGGCAAGTATTTGTTCCACCTACAAGTAATAACAAGTGGTGCCAGGCACAATAAACCCCTCCCCTCGCAAACGTTTTACCTGATTTGCCCTATCTCTTATCATTGCGAAAACACATTTTGGTGACCTTGACCTTTACCTACATTCACCAAAATTTAATGGGATCTATTCTGGACCACCTCACACCTTTCCTGAAAATTTCATGGAAATTGGTCCAGTAGTTTTTGCGTAAAGTTGCTGACAAACAAACAAACAAATAAACAAACAGACAGACAAAAAAACAAACCAAACACAATACCCTCCCCTTCAGGGGGCGGGGTAACAAATAATTTGGATCACATTGAAAACTTATAAAAATCTGGTCCAGTATTACTTTGTTTGGTGTCATATTCACTACCCTCCATGTTAGTTTCTTTCCTGTCTGTATCTGTTGGAAAAAAGCAAATTGTTCAAATGACCAAAAATCTAGTGTGACTTTCAACATGGTAAAGTGATAGAGCAAATGTCAAAACAATTGAAGCAAGTTGTTTTTCTGATATGACCTTACACCCATAGCCCTAAGGTTGTTTTCGTTCTGGTTTAATTCCCTTTGAACCTAACTTGCCCCCTGCCAATGTGAATTAATCCAGTCAGCTTCCAGAATGTGAACTAAGATGTAGACGCTGCATGGGTTTCATAATAAAACACAAAAAATCATGCTTTACCAAAGCAGGAAGACCATAACAGAGACATGGACACTGAAAGACAGACATCCTTTGATGCCCCCCCCCAGCTACATTCTCATGCTCATCATTTACTCTGCCTGACAGAAAGCTCAGACAGCTCATTTCTCCAGTCACTTCCTTTTGTTTACTTCAGCTCTGCATCTCATGAATGGACAGTGTTTATCTGACGTGAGAGACAGAATAGAGAACGTCAGGTCAGAGAGAGGAGTGGGGAGAGACACCCAGAGAGGAAGAAAGGAGGCGAGAGATGAAGGGTGGTGGGGGTTAGAGAAAGAGATAATATTTACCAGGCAGCCCTTCTAAAGGTCGTCATGACTCTCATAGCTGCTGCCTTTGTTCACATCAGCAGGCGACCCCCTCACTGTGCACACTGACTCTCACTGCCTCACTCTGTCCACTCTCCTTCCGCATATACACTCACATAGACCCACTTGCATTTACATTCAGGATCCTGCAGACTTGGAAGCAAAATCATAAACATCCCACATGCAAAGTGACACATTTACTCACACACATGTGCAGCCACAGCACACAAGGCCAAACGAATTGCTTGGAGCAGTGAGACCCCAAGTATTCCCTCTGCTCATTAGGGCACATAGCAACATCAATTCAGGGGAAACCCATCACTTGGAGTATGGGAGCAAATGTGTGTGTACAGGAGAGTTATCCGGGGTTATCCCTGCTTCCTCCTCCTATCTCTAACCCTCATCATCTGCTTTTGTATTCTGAATGTGTGTCCATCATTACCCCAGTTAAATCCATTCACATCATTATATAAGCAATGTTTTTCTGAATCTCAGGGATTTTTTTGTTTTACTTTGCTTTATTATTAAATTTTTTTTTCCTTTGTGTTTTGTTATGTTTATGCTTGTAATCCAAGCCCCATGTTTGATACATTTGACTCAGCTGATTAATGATATTTTCATTATCATGGCAACATGAACATATACAATTCAAATATTGCGAAAGGCTGCCTAAATCTCAATGAAAGCTAAAAATAAGTCTAATTATAAAAAACAATAATTCATCCTGTGTCATTTCTATTTTCTTTATTGATTGATGAATCAATTGAGTTCTTGAGTTCCCCTTCTTCCTACATGTTCAGAATAGATTACTAAATTAAAAATTACAATTACTGAGGTGCATGGTTGTGGAAAATGTTCTGTTTTTCACAGGGTTCTCAGATGACTCACTTAGATGTTGTCTAGATTCTAGCCTTTTCCCTAAGTTTGTGGAATACTTAGCCAAATTGGCCATGTAAAAACATTTACATCTGTCAGAATTGTGCCAAAACACATACACACACAGAGAGCGAGACAATTTGTGACCTTCCAGTATTATGATATAGAATATATAATAAGCTATTGGTAAATATTTTAACCTGCTATAGGGAATTTATACATGATACTGTACATATTTTGTGTATCTGCTCAATCAATGATCTGCCCCACAAATAAAGTGACATTTTTTTGACCAGCCATCAACCCGACCCGCAGGTTAACCCACTGATCTGCCTATCACTAGTCTGTAGTATAATCTGAAGTCTGGCTCTGCCAAAAGTCATGTTCAAAAATGGTCTTGCACATTTTAAAAATGTGTTAATTTTGTGCAAAGTGATTCTAGATATAGAGTTCGTTGTCAAATGTGAATTAAACAGCAGTGAAAAAATAAGATTATATGTATTATTGTTGTTTTGGCCCCGACCTATTATTTATGGGGAAGTGAAAGCCCAAACCAAGCGTTATCACATCACCGTTGAAAGCTCAGCTCATACTTCCTAAAGCAGATCCAGTGGTGGATTAATGAGCAGAATTGCATTGTATTTAAGCGATACTAAAAAAAAAAAGTCATTTTCCATCTGAAATTGCATGAAAAGGCACTTTAGGTGCTCTAATTTTCAACATTCCCATTACATGATGTGCATTCAATATGAGTTGGGTGGTTGAGGGGCCACAAGACCTTATTCTTCATGGCCCTATGATTTTTTTTAATTTGCGCCTATGCAGATCTGCAAATTGCCACCAATGACCCATTCCTCGTGACTGGAACTGAAGAAAAATTTTCAGGCTTGAGAGAAATTACCCTTGTATTTGTTTAAATGACAAATCTATCATGGATAGGCCAACATGTTTGGACTTGACCCAAACATCAGGTTAGGAATTTACAATGGATACATGAATTCAGTTGAAAACTCATCATGTTGACATTACTCATATGATAAGTGCATTACAACCAAAACAATATGCAGAAAGAAATTACCAACAAATTAGAAAGAAAACAATGACAATAAAGAGAAAAAGTTTATCTAATAAATGGAAAGGAAAAAGACATAAGCAAATTGAAAAATTCAATAAAAACAAATAAATGACCAGAACTAGAAAAATGGGTCAATACATTAAGAATTAATGAAGAAATATTAATATACATCAACATGCTGCACCAACAAAATATCTGATTCTAGCTTCTTAAATATGAATATTTCCTGATTTCATTAACCTCTATGTCAGCAAACTGAATATCTGCGAGTTTAGGACCAAACCCGAAATTTGAGGATGTTGTCTTTTTCACATTTTTCACCACTTTGTGACATTCTAAAGACCAGCCAACGATAAATAAATAAGCAAATAAATAAAATAAGTTGCATCTCTGTGCAGTCACACTCAGCATGTGAACATTTGACCTGTCAGATTGAGCCCTTGATTCCATGTTTTATTTTTTTATTTTATTTTTTTAACATTTGTCCAATCAGTCAAAGCTGTCACTCCCTGCAGACTGATTAGTGTCAATTTGGTGATGACTGCAAAGTTTACGTATTGCAATACACATCATCATGCCAATACAGACATTGACACATTATCTCAGGCAGTCATTTTCCTCATATCAAACAGGTCTAAAGTGATGTCTGTTAGATCACATAAAATCTGAGTGCTTAGGGTCAAATACTCTCCAAACAGTCCCCAATTCCTGCATATTGACTAGTGTTGTGTTGCTTGTGTTCCACAGTATCTTTAAAGTTGTTTAAGTGGCCTGTTTGACATGAGTGTAGCCCCAGTTGCAGAGAATAAAGGCACGCTTAAATGCAATGATAGCAATGTCACAGGGGATATCTTCAAAACATCAAAAACTACCTACAAAAGAGTATGTCAAAATATAACACTATGACAGAAGCACAAGTTTTAAGTCTGGGTGTATGTCTAACTTAAAACAGATTATCAGTACAGGCAATTCTAAAACATAGTGCAGCAGTCATACAGGTACTCATTAGGGGGCCAAGCCCGGGGGGCCTGTGGGACATGTAATGCAAGCATATGCGTGCCACAGGCCCAGTGGTGCTGGGAACCCTATTGTTTTAATTTTTTTTTCTTATTAGGCCCAAGCCGAGTAACGCGGCGCAGGGCCTATTAAGTCCGCAGTGGGCACATGGGGACGAACATGCCAGTGAAGCAGTCACGTTTCGCCAATGTCGTCACTCAAACACACATTCACAGCAGTGAGACCTTTCCGAGCATGTGCATGTCATGTACACAAACCGCATACTTATTCCTGCTTAGAATGAATGGGAGTCAATGGGCCACGCCCCTTCGGGGTCGGTCATGTGAGTGTAGGTGCACGGCATGTGATATTGGACCCCACAGTGACGTGGGGGAGCTCGAGACCTTTCAAATAAGGCCAAATACATGGTTGTCATGGAAACGGATATGTTGTTCCTGCTCAGATTATTATTATTTTTATTTATTTATTATTATTTATTTATTATTTATTTTTCTTCTGCTCTTTTGAGCTCAAATTTGACCCCTTAAACATGCAGAAAACTCACCAAATTTTGCACAAAATTCAGATATGTGAAAAATTGAATTAACGTATAGATTTCATAGATGTTGGTAAAGAAATGTTTTGCATCAGTGCCTCCTTGAAAAGTGAAAATACATTGCGCCAATGGGAGCACGTCCGACAGAAAGTTTGTCGTACAGCTACAAAAATCGGTACACAGATTGATCGTCAGGAGACAAACAAAAAATATTAATATGGCCACGCTCCTAAACAAACCGGAAGTCCGCCATGTTGGATTGAAATTTCAAAAATGCTGAGTCGGTGTTTTTGTTCTCGTCGTATTTTAACTATCTCCTCCTTGGCCGTTTTGCCAAACGAGCTCAAAATCGGTGTACAGTATCTAGAAAAGTGGGGAATCAAACGTTATCCAATTTGTTGGGATTGGTGTAACCGTTTTTGTGTGACGTGGTCGCAAAGTTTGCCAACTTTTTTCAAAAATGTACCATTGCAAAAATTGCTTCAGTTCGAACATACAATCACCAATTTGGCTCAAATTTGACTCAGACGTCTACCTCCCAGGTCTACACTGATTTATCAGAAGAAATTAAAATTTTGCACTATAGTGCCCCCTACAAATATAAATTTACTAGAATTGCAGTTTGAACATATGAACACCGATTTGGCTCAAATTTGAATATGTTGTCAATGTTCCGGGCCTACACCTATTTATTGAAAGAAATTTAGATTTCGCACTATAGTGCCCCCTATAAATTTACCTATACAAAAATGGCATCAGTTCAAATATAGCAACCCTAATTTGGCTCTAATTTGAATCAGTTGTCAATCTCACAGGCATACACCCATTCATCAGATGAAATTGAACAAAATTTGCACTGTAGTGCCCCCTACAGATTTATCCTTACAAACATTGCATCAGTTCAGACATAAAAACACCGATTTGGCTCAAATTGGACTCAGTTGTCCATCTCCCAGACCTACAGCCATTTATCGAAAGAAATTTTGATTTCGCACTATAGTGCCCCCTACAAATGGCATCAGTTTGAACATACCGACACTGATTTGGCTTAAATTTGAATCACTTGTCAATCTCAATGGCCTACACCCATTCATTAGACAAAATTAAAAAAAAAAATTGCACTGTAGCGCCCCCTACAAATTTACTGTTTCAAAAATTGCTTCAATTCGGCCACATGAACACTGATTTGGCTCAAATTTGAATCAGTTGTCCATCTCCCAGGCCTACACCAATTCATTAGAAGAAATTGACATTTTGGATTATAGTGCCCCCTACAAATTTACCTTTACAAACATTGCACCAGTTCAGATATACAAACACCGATTTGGCTCAAATTTGACTCGGTTGTCAATCTCCCAGACCTACAGCCATTTATTGAAAGAAAATGCAATTTCGCACTACAGTGCCCTCTACAATTTTACCTTTATGAACATTGGTTCAGTTCTGACATACAAACACCAATTTGGCTCAAATATCAATTAGGTGTCAAACTCACAGGCCTACACTCATTCATCTGATGAAATTGAAAAAAATTTGCATTATAGCACCCCCTATATATTTATGTGAAAGTGTGTGTATCTTGCAAAATGTCAGATCCAGCCCCCTAAACGGTGTCCTCTTGCGGTCAGGTGGTGTCGTCGGTCATGTGAGGAGGCGGTAGCTAGGGAGGGTTAGGGCCTTAACACCGCTTGTAGTTTTAATTTTTATTCTCCGTTAAAACGGTTGCTGCAGGCCAAACCATGAATGGCAGGGTGGTGTAATTTGGAGATTTGGTCCAGACCCCTGCACATAACTCAGACGCAAAAATTTACATATATCCACCAGCAGGGGGCGCTATAATCAAGGACAATGCGTTTTGGTCTTTAATTCTCAAATCGTATGTTGCACATTCAAAAACCTCATATCCACACATTCCCTGAAAAGGGGTGAGTCACATGGGCTAGGCCCCATCCATTTCTGCCTGACTTTTATCCCCGCAAAATTGCGGAAACTGGATAACCTACTTTTTCGAACTCCTACTAAGGGTTTTGTCCGATCTGCATGATTCTTGGCACATATACTCCTCTGTTTGATGTAACCCAAAGTTCTCAAAAGAATTTACTTCCTTCAAAAATGCAACAATTATGAATTCGTAAATTTCTGTAAGTAGCTTAAAAAATGTAAAGTGTTACATATCTTGGTCCAAGTAAATGCTATCAACACCAAATCTTAGATTTTTTTTTTCATTCATTCATTCATCTTCTAAATTTTATCCTTGAGCAGGTTGCAGGGACATGTATATACACTGATATACACTGCTCAAAAAAATTAGAGGAACACTTTTTAATCAGAGTATAGCAACCTATCAGTCAAACTTCTGGGAT
>JAPQRP010000003.1:1053196-1063929 GCA_037367295.1 Apogon hyalosoma
CCCCCCGTTTAGATCTGATGTGTTTTCGAAGTGTTCCTCTAATTTTTTTGAGCAGTGTATATAGATATGACCAACCAGTCATCCTTACATTCACACCTATGGGCAATTTAGCTGAACTAATTAACTTATTAATTCATGTCTTTGTACCGGGAGAGAACCTACACACACAGGGAGATCATGCAAACGCCTACTTTTTTTTTGTAAAATTGTGTTTTGCAAATTGTGTATACCATAACTATGCAAAATCATCCACTAGTATCAGCAGAATGTTAATAAAAGCAGCGTCTATCATTTGCGATCAATCCCTCGTTGCTCTCCGCCATGTTGAAAAGGTCAGAGGTTATTTTCATCTCGGCAATTCGTGTATCAAAATGTTTACCCAGTTCTCCAGTGGAAAATGCAACATGATAGGGCGTTCAGGTGCAATTTTCGAGTTTGTAAGTAGTATTTACCATAATTCCCATAGCACATGAAGGCAGCATAAACAAAGTAAGACATGTAAGAAAATAAAAGCAAAGTAAGACATAATAAGAGGCAAATGATGTAATAAAATGAAAATAGTTTAATAAGACCAAAGTGACTTAAAACAAGCAACAAAATACAAATGTAACAAAAGATGTAAGATGTAGACATTGTAGAGATGTAACAAAATGAAAACGATATAACAAGAGGGAAATGATGTAACAAAATAATAATAATAATGATATGAGGAGGAGACAAATACCATGTAAAAGGCACAGCAAGATGAATTATATAACATATGTAACAAGATGTAAAACAGGTACCACAACGTAAGTGATTTAACAAGCCAAAAGTGATGTAAAACAAATAAAAGGTGCAAAATATGTAGAAAACGCAAAAAACAATATAACAAGATAGAAATGATGTGACAAAAATGACACAGCCAGTAGGAAATGGCATAAAAGATGCAAATGATATAAAAGATACACCATGACATTTTTAGAAGTGATCAGACTTGAGAATTTCCCGGGGGCACTGATAGAGCCCATATTTTCCTCATTGCTTAATGCGAACATGGAGAATCTTATGCCTAGGGTTGGGAGGGGGGAGGAAATATTCCCAAATAATTACTTGTAACCATATAAGCGGTGATATGTTTTCATTTAACACGCAGCCTTCAGGTGTGTTTTCACCTGTCATTCTTTTAATTCCCCATGTGCTTGCATGTAATGCAAGGCACAGGGGACTATTGTTCGTCATATTTATTATTATTATTATTATTATTATTATTATTATTATTATTAGTATTCCCCTTGTGCTTGCATGTAATGAAAGGTACAGGGGAATATTGTTCATCATATTCAGTATTATTATTATTATTTTTTTATTAAACAAACTTTGGAAAAAAATACGGCCCACACCATTGGCAATAGACCAAAACATATACCTTATTTTCCGCACTATAAGGCGCACTTAAAAGCCTTTAATTTTCTCAAAAATCGACAGTGCGCCTTTTAACCCGGTGCGCCTTATGTGTGCACTGAGTTCCAAAATCTGTAAAAATGTTGTTGTGCGATTTTAGTAAGCGTTCTGCTTGATTGACTGTCGGATCATTTCCTGCCGACATAGGGATGTAATACGTACACTACGTACGCTGGCAGCGATAAACCAATTAGAGAACATTACGTAAAGCTACGTACAGTACGTATACTTACCTCCGCCACGCCTCCAGTAGGTAGGTATACTGTACTACAGGTATGCTGCAAAACAATGTTTGTTTGGCTAAGGACCCCCGAAAATGGCATAAGCGAAGAGACATGCTTATGAGGCACAATTAAAACTACAGGCTATCAGTGCCCAGCTGTTCAATTCAGATACAGAAGATGAGGACTTCGATGGATTTGTGACAAAAGATTGATCAAAAATTAATGTGAGTATATTTTTAAATACGTAGTAGAATAAAGTTCAACCAAACTCAGTGTTTTGCTTCTGTTACCTTGTTTTAGCATGCGCCAAATAATACAGTGTGCCTTATGTATGGTTTAAGTACAGAAATAGATCCCATAATTGAGACTGCGCCTTACAATCCGGTGCGCCTTATGGTGCAGAAAATACGGTAATTGCAAATATGTGCAGCCTGGTCTCGAAAGATGTGCTATCTATTTAGATTGACATTCCGGTGCACAGATTTTGTTAAAATTGCAAAAGAAAAAGTAAAAAATGGCCATCTGAAATGAATTGGGCCATTTTCAAGTGGCTACCATTTCCAAATGATCCGTCTTAAAATTTTTCGATCAACACAGAAATGTTGGGCTTGGCCCAAAGATTGTCTGTGTGGTCACGTCATAACGATATCACCTACAGTTTTCACACAAAAACACAAACAAAAACCCCATTCATTTTCAATGGGAGTAACAAAAGTTGCCTTTTTTGCCACTACTCTTGCTTCACCATACTTTTACCTACAGACTTCATTTAAACTTTAAAATGCAGGCATTTTTGTCATCTCTCCAAGAATGTCTTTGGGATGAGGATGGGGTGTATGGTGTTCGATAGGTGAATCTTCAAAACCCCGTTGGTACGAGTCAAAATCTGCTTTTTTTCAGTGGGTGATGTCATCAGTTAGCGTGCATGAGCAGTGAAAATTTACCCCAAAATTTTCTGAATAACTCGCTCTCCCAGCCAAACAATACATAGGAGACTATTGATCTTTTCCAAAAATGTAGCCACAGTTCCTAGGATTCAAATGAACCCATGTTTGAAGACCTAGCTCTTTTTAAAGTGACAGGCAGTAGTTTAGGGCCAACTCCCTCCTCAGCTCCTATTCAAACCAATACAAATTTGGACCAAACGGATCTTGCTCCTGGTGAGTTGACTGTTTTTACACTGCCAAAAGTCGGTCATTTCTCACAGTATGGACAAAAAAAACTACATCTGTGTGTTCTCCTGGTCCTCCTGCCGCTCATGATCACGTTAGTTTTCACCTATCATTTATGGTTTTCCCAAAATTCACAGGAGTTTGGGATCACTTTCACAGCTTTTCAGAGCCTGACTCAACATGTCTCTGTCTGTGACTGCCTGCCTGTTGTCATGGTAACGGCACCTGTGGTCTGTGTGACACAGCTGCAGACAATTAACGTAATTAAGGCTCCACAACAAAAATAAAAATATGAAAAAATACAGCTACAGTCAAATTAAAAATAAAGAAATGGAAATAATAAATGATGAATACAATAGAAATAAATATCTTTCAAAACTGAATGAGCTCAGCTGGGATCACATACACAGACACATGGAGCTATTCAATTAAAGGAGCCTATTTAAACAGTGCTTTACCATGACTGACACAGACTGTGGGAGGCTTCTCATCTGAATACAGGTCTACAGAAAGTCTGTGGTGACGTCAGTCCACAAATACTGACACACAGATTCCACATATGAAGGGAACGGGAGCTATTTCTTTTACGTCACACCTAGCTGCAAGTCCGCTGATCCAGCAAGAGGCAAGCACACGGGTTACATTTCCTTCAGGAAATTTAGGAGTCTAGTTTGATGCTGCAATGCAAAACAAATGGGACCCGTTAGTGGTGTGTGTATGCACTGTGTCTGTGTGTGTCTGACCCACAGGCTGATACACAAGTGAGACCTCCAACCTATCTAGGGCATGACAACTGAATGTGTGTGTGTGTGTTTTTCACCCCAAGCCCAAAGGGTATGATGAATGTAGGAACCCCAACCTGTAGTGCAAATCTAGGGCACTCCACTATCACTGGTGTGTGTGTGTCAATCATACGACGTATTAAAAGGTAAAGTGCAGCAGGGAGCAGAGAACTGCTGATCGCTCTTCCCCTCCTTTGTTGCTCAAGGGGTTAATTCTGTTTTTGTGCATAGGAAATGAGAAGAAATCAGGACTTATATACATCAATTTGACTTGCACACACCCACCCACACATACACTGTAGGTCTGGTTCTTTCCCCTGCAGGTCTTTTTCTTATATAAACACATAGGCAAGCTACCTGAAGACTGTATTCTTAACTACTTCCACATCTGACCCATTACGTGCGGCTACACGTGGTCCAGCTCACCTCACCAAGACCGCTTTACATTTCTAAGCTTAGAGGTCCATTCATGCAATACAGGGTGTCCCAAAAAAAATTACAATCAGACTTTCCGCATTGATAACTTTCAAAATAATTAAACAATCTAAATGCTATTTCAGGGTATGAAACTATAACTTGTTACCTACATCTTGCAGAAAACCCCATTTAATTTGGTTCAGTGATCACAGAGAAATGTGGATCTTTGTAAAGCATGTCATGGGTTCATTTCTTCCCAGTCTGGCACTTGGATACTCTTGGCATCCATATGAATTAAAATATTTTGCTCACAACTGAAAGGGCAACTAACAAATTAATTCAAATCCTGTGCATAACATGATATCAATGGTGTGTCTTCCATGAGTTAATAATTTAATATCTTTCTTTGATCATTAATTTTTGCACCTTAGCAACATTTGCAAAACTCAGAAACCTGCTTCCTTTTTGATTTAATTCATTATTCATTTCATTTTCAGTTAGTTGAAAATGAAAAGAAACAAGCAATTACTTTTTCAAAAGAGATATTTTTGTGCAAGAACACAATACAACTACGAGTTCGTAAGGTGTGAACACAATGGACAATGCGTCTCCTTACAAAACTTGGAGGAAAGTCCGATCATAATTTTTTTTGGGACACCCTGTATAGGCTCACACAGTGTCACCTACAGATCAGATCCACATCCTTTGTATTATTTTCTTCTTTTTATTAAACATTTGAATGAACTAATAAGGAATTTAGTTTTATAGTGTAACATGCAACAGGCAAATACATAAAACGAAGATAAGCCAACAATTAGCAGCACCCTTCAAAAGTTCCTGTGCTCTACATTATACATGAATCTCCTACTACTGTTTCTAATAATTAATTCCTCAGCTTCACTGTCTTGCTGACAAGTGCCTATGAGATGATGATGATGATATAAACATTCAGTTTTAATTTATGAGAATGAAAAAAGGACCTGTGGGTTTTTGAAATCCTATTTCTCAACATTTCTGCAGGCTGCTGTTACATATAGGTGCCTCTATTACTTTGTGCTCTGTTTGTGTCTGTTTACTCACAGTATCTGATCTAATTTCTAAATGTGTGTATAAGTCAAAATTGTGTTGTTTTGTGTGTTGACCTCAGTGTCCCAGCGCAGGGATGTGGAAATGGATAACTAGGCTAAAGAGCAGCACAGAGATGGGAGGGTGTTTTCCCTCAGTGCTTTCTGTGATACCAGAGACACAAAGACATGGTGAAGAGGAGGAGATGCCAGAAAACATGCCACTTAAATTAAATTATACACGGAATCAAGTGGATTTGACAGCGAGGCTGTGTGTAGTGGGAGGTTACTATTATCAGTTTATAATATTATATTCATGCTTTGTAGTTGTTAGTGATATGGCCAGAAAAGTCACATTAAAAACTTTCATATTGGCAATAATCATCACAGTAAATATCAAGTCATTATTTCTTTTACATTTCAAAGAATGATTTTCTGTCAGAAGCCAAATGGTTATGTGTAGTTTTCTATTTGTAAAACACCAGTCAAGTCAAACACATTGCAAAAGACAATGTGGAACAAGACAAAGCAGTTAGTTTACATTTAGTTAATTTTCTATGTTTTAATTGTGCACAGTCTGAGTGGGATCTGAGTTCTTATTCAATAAGACAAACAATTTTAAAAAGTTTGTGAGTTTTAAATTATTTGTAAAAGACAGAATAAGATAAAAATTGCATAAAAGATGCAACAAAATGAAAACACAACAGCATTTAACAAGATGTGACAAAATGAAAACATAGTAAGATGTAATGCTGTGAAAGCCAGCGTATGCAGTATGAATTCTTATCTTTAATCTTATTCAGCAAGACCAAAACAATGAAAAGACATTTATATATGGTCCTAAATAATTATTTATTTATGACAAATCAAGCAATAAAACGAATCAGAAATCTTGAGGAAGAATATTCAACAGTTCCCATATAAAATATTTTTTCCAATAATTATTGCAATATAAAATTACATTGAAGCAATGGCAGCCACTGATCTCTAAGGCTGATTATCTTAATATAACACAAAAATGATGTGACTCATACTGTCCACTATATATTATTTAATTCTGTTATTATTATTTTGATGCCAGCCTCTCCTCCATGTTAACGTGCTTTAGAGAAAGAAAAAAAGACCAAGGCCAAGTCAAACATGAATGGACACAGAAATAAAAACATGCTGTGTTGATCTGCAAATAGTTGAGTGTAGCTGCTGCACAGCTGTAACTGTCTGTCTGCAGACACTAGGAAGTATCACACAAACACATTTGGAGGGGCTCCGGCTTCATGCCTAGCTAATGGATACCACGCCCTACTCTGCTTCAACCACCGGGCGTGCGCCAGTAGAGGTGTTTGTGTGTGTCTGGGAGCTTGTTGTTTAAGAAAGGGCATGTGTGGCTGTGTTCTGAATTGTATTCTGGATACTGAATACATATTCACTGGATACAGGGTTTTCCCAGGCTAAAAATGAGTCTGTCCTATCCTAATCATGTGCAGCATGGAGTTCCTATCATAAAGGAAAGAAGAAAATCACAGTCCTCAGGTTAAACAATACAGTTTGTGTTGTCAACACTTATTCAAAACAAGGGACTATAGGACAGAGTTGCTGTGATGGCAGATTTCTCCAGCCAACACTTAAGACACATTATTAAGACCATCTCAGAAAAGCACCCATGTGATAAGCCCTTTAGTCACTGCAACAAAGCTTAATAAACTCCTCTTTAGACTAATTTAAAAAAAAAATAATTATATTTTATAAAAATTAAAGTGCCATATTGATACTATGCTGCAGATGGAAGTTCAAAGAGTGGCATGTATATTATAAAACAGGAGTGTGACAAAATGTTGATATGGCGAACTATCACAATATTTAATCTTACATTGGATTATCGATGCACTCTTGTCCTGTGTCATTTTTTTTAAAAATATAGCCGCTATAAACTTCTTCCATTGTTCCTCCTCAGTGAGTTGAGTCACCGTTTTACATGTCATCAAGGGGCACTCCTTGTGCGAGTGGCTGAAAATTGACAAACAACGGCGCTGATATGGTGGACTCGAGTGATGAAGTTAAACTGAAAGATGCACTGGCAACATGTAAATCAAAAGTGTGACTCACTTTGGCTTCTATAGTGAGGATGGGACAAAGCTGGATAAGGACTTTGCAGTATATAAGATCTGTCTCACGAAAATACGATACACGGGCAGCACGACAAACATATACAGTCACCTGTTTCATTTTTGTTGTGTTTCTACTTAATAGATTTGATCTAGTTGAGAGACATGAGATGTGTTTTCTGAATGAGTTTGATATAGTGTCACTGTTTGTCAGACACTTAAAAAAAATCCTGTTTAAAACAGTGTCATCGTTTTTACACTATTGCTGTTTGTACTCTGGTTAAATTATGCTGCAAAATATAAACTATGAAATTTTTTGTTTGTTTTTGTTTCATCCCTATAAACACACAGATATATCGTAGGTTATTAAGAGCAGTATATTGATAATTGCAGTATTGCCATATCGAGATATTATCATGAGGCATGTACTGTATCTTATTGTGAAGTACCCTGAGATTCCCAGCCCTATTATAAAATAGTGATTTCCTTGAAGACCCCATCAGAGGTTTAGTAGGTGAAATTATGTCTCATTCTACTGGTATTTTAGCTCACTGGAAGTACTCTGCTTGAATAACAGTGGACATTTCTATCATGCCATGTGAAGATTGTCATTTGCCTCCATTTGTGTGTTATTGCTTTTGAAACCCCCCTTGGTATGTGACAGGCCAGCAACCTCCCAGTGACAACAACACTATCACGCCATTAGGATCAGTATGTCACTACTGTCATTCAATCAATCATCAATCAAATTTTATTTAAATAACACCAAATCATAACAAAAGTTATCTCATGACACTTTACACGTAGAACTTGTCGAAACCAGACTCTCACTACCGTAAGGGTTTGATAAACCGCAAATTGACCTGCACTCATATAGTGACTTTCAACCTTGAAGGTGTTTGCATCTTATGTGTCACATTTGCCTACCAACACTCACAGATTCACACAGCTGTGAAATTGGGAGCAGTATGGGATTCAGTGTCTTGCTCAAGGACACTTCAACGTGTAGACAGCTTTGACTACCCCTGAGTCATATGTACACCTCGATGAAGCATACCACTTTCAACACAGCCTAAATGTCTGTTTCCATTTGCACAGGCCTATCCATATCCAAGCCTGTTCTATTCTAGGCCTATTGATTATTATATCCCCGAACACAGTTTCGAGGATATTATGTTTTTGGTCCGACCACCGCTGCTGGCTCCGCCGCCACCTGATATCCTTCGTGTTAACGTGACAACTTGAAACGTATTGGGTTTAGAAATTCCAAATTTTCCACATCAAGCAATATCACGGAGAGGAAAAACTGATTCAATTTTGGATGATTTACCATTTCTAGATTGGCCACAAGGGGCCACTCAAAAGTTTAAAATCACTAAACACTCTTTTGTTCATATCTCTGGAACTATTTGTCTGATTGACTTCAAATCAAGTGCAAATGAAAGGTCATGAACCTGGGGATGCCTCGCGTCATGACATCATAGCTGTCTGGTTCAAAATTTTGCCACCAGATGGCACTGCATGACTGAAAATTCACCGTTTTAGCCATATCTTTTTGTTTGAAATAATGATGATCATGAATTGGTTGACTGAATTGACTGAACTGATTTTATTCATTATATTTTATTTCATTCATTCAATAAACAGATCTTTGTATAGCAGCCCTAACTGTATACGTGACTCATGTTAAATATATTTTTATATATCTTGATATTTTATTTATTGTGTGTTCATGAGACAGAAGCAAACAGAGCAGAGTCTAAAAGTTGCTAATGTGTAATCAGCTACTTAGCTGCTAGCAAGCACAGATGATTAGACATGATATGGCTCTCCGCAATAATATTGTTGGGTCTTAATGACTTGAAAATCTGCCCTAATCCACACGTGACCAGACTTACACATTCAATCCATTCTGTGTTGTCCATTGAAGTCAGGGTTGTTGTCACTGCTGTATTAGTTTATTGCTGGTGGTGTGTGTGTGGAACATATTTTCCAAAGAAAGACTAATTGTGCACAGGAAATGTCAAAGTGAGGTGAAAAAAGGTATAAAAATATCTTCAGCCTATGAAATACTTCACTTGACTGAAAACAAAAATGTTTTCATGGCCTCTTGAGGATATATTAGGGGAAAATCTACCAGTGTCTGGTGTTTGATGATATCTGTAGAGTGGTTCTCAGGGTTGAAGGATATTATTCATAATTAAAAGCAATTTCTCAAACAGTCATGCTTTTACGTATTTGATCGTGACTGCTTTGAATATCAGCAACCATTCATAATGATCTCTTCATTGCCCTCACTAATGAAAGATCATCCTTGCAGCTCACACTTCAAAAGTTGAATAGCCTTATTTGATTTTTATGAATCTAAAAAGAGGATGCTACAAATTAACTTATCCTATCCCATATATTTCATAGAGTTAATCTCCTCTGACCAAATGACAGACATGTTCAGTGTTGGCCACATATGAATTGAAATCAAATGTAAATGCAAAATTAATGATGATTTTTTTTTTAATAATTATTTTCTATAATTAACAGAAGCTGTCATCTCCACTGGTTACCTACTGACAAATTCCACTCAGGGTTTTTATAGCAGAGGGAAGCAGCAGTTTTACTTACAATCCCAGTGTGAAGCTATGTGAGGTCCTTTATAAAAAGGTTGAAAGACCTTACCATAAATGAGGCTGCTTTGCATTATGCCTGATAATTCAGTCTGTTATGTATCAACTTTGAATGAGGGTATACTGATGTTTCTTCGAAGAGGGAGGGTGTGATTTTTCAGTGGTCTAAGAGCAGTGATCTGGGCTATAGTTCATCGTAAAGCTTGAGTTACAGTGAATCAGATGGTTTGGCACCACTGCTCTAAAGCACTGAACCAGAGTCTGTGTGAAGGGAAAGATGCCTGTGGCTCCTATTTCAAGGAGCTGGCTGCAAGGCCAGTGCAGATGTTGTTATGGCTAGGAAGATGACTTGGTCCTTTGATTATATGGCAGTGTGTGTGTGCAGCTTCCAGAACAGATGTGTGGTTCAGAAACATTGAAAAACCACCCTGTATCTATCTGTGTATCAATATATACAACATATGTATGTTTGTTTAGTACATTGAAACCACATTTTATTTTAACTCTGATATCCTCTGTGGAGTTGATGGACTAGAAGCCAGAAGGAAATAAAGAATAGCAATGACACAGAGTCAATCATGAATTGAAAGTCAATCATGAAGTCTTTATATGCAGCATATCTGCATTCCAATATCTTAAAAAAAATAAACTATGTGTATGTTATGTTTTTTGACTTACATTACAGTTTCCTCCCACCTTGTGAAGGCCTCAGGTGCTGTGATAGTCTTTATTGTTGCCATTCGACAGAAAAAAACTTAGCTTAATTTTGTATCACCATTCATTCATTCATTTTCTGAACCCACTTTATCCTCACTAGGGTCACAGGGGTCGCTATCCCAGCTACATATGGGCGAAGGCGGGGTACACCCTGGACATTTCGCCAGTTCATCGCAGGGCTGACATATAGA
>JAPQRP010000003.1:1070024-1081847 GCA_037367295.1 Apogon hyalosoma
AAATTTTTCGCCAGACATGACATGCATGCCAAATTTGGTGAGTTTTCGAGTATGTTTAGGGGGTCAAATTCCAGTTTATTGTGTCTCGGTATAATAATAAAAAATGAACAAAATACAATAGAGCCTTTGCCCAGGGCAAATGCCCTCTCCCTCACTGTGTGAGTGAGGGAGAGGGCCTCTCCCCATGGGCTCGATCCCTAATAAGTTTAAACGAGCGGAAGAACAATAGGTGGCTCGTGGCTTGTGTCGATGCCCAAGCCCCTAATAATAATAATAATAAATGCGTGGAAGAACAATAGGTGGCTCGTGGTTTTGCCACAAGCCACGAGCCACCTATTGTTCTTCTGCGTGTTTATTACTATTGTTGTTATTATTATTATTATTATTATCATTATTATTATTATTATTATTATTATTATTAGCCACTTTCCCCCATTGCTTGAGAGTGGCTTGTGTCAACGCTTGAGCCCCTAATAATAAGTCATAATAATAAATATGACGAACAATAGTCCCCTGTGTCTTGCATTACATGCAAGCACACAGGGAACAAAGTAACAAGTGTGCAGTAGGGGACTAGTATAAGTGTGCAAGTGAGTGACTTCACCTAATTGAATGTCTTAATCTTTGATCACTGATGAAGAAACACAGATGCATTTTATTGAATGTGTCATCACCCAGTGTAACTAAAGATGTTGAATTAATTGGTAGATATTTTTCTTATGCTCAACCTCCTTCGCTGTCTCTCTCCTCCTTTAACTCTGGTTTTCTCAGAGGGTCTGAGTGGGTCATGGAAGGACAATGGCTCTGCTGGACCCTTCACCCCATCTAGTAACAGCTCCTCGGGTGGCTACTGGAGCTGGTCTGCTCCCAGTGATCAGTCCAACCCTTCCACACCCTCCCCGCCTCTCTCCGCTGACAGCTTCAAGCCCTTCCGTGTGCCCAGCCTTGGCGGTGTGGGACCAGGCCCTGCAGGTCCTGAGGATCCCAGCCTGGATGAGCAGGATGGAAGCAGCCTGCTCTTTGATGAGCCCATTCCTCGCAAGCGCAAGGTGAATACTACAGATCACTTGAACACCCAACACAGATCAAAACGTCTACACTGAAATACCCAACGACTGTAAACAGCTACTCATTTTCTCGTTCATCCTGTGATAAAATGTCAGAATCATCAACAAAGCAAAATGCTAGCTAACAGAAAGCTGAAGAAGATGCCTGTATAGATTTAGTAGGCTTAGTGTTGAAAAGTGTCTGAAAAGATTTGAGTTTGAAGGAAGGAAATTGTAAAGCATTGTTTTTAAAGCTGTTTAAGACTGTCAATGTATTGATGATCATTATCATTATCCATCTTCCTTTTTTTCCCCTCAGTGTTAGTCAGTCCTGTGTGCATGAAAGACTACATTTCTGATGATGCAAAGCATTAAACCTATTCCAACTAAAATTAGGGAATCAGAGAACTAGACTGACATTAGCAGTCAGCAAATAATTTCACCCATGGCAGAGATTGACATTTTCCTCTGATGTGCTCTACTAAACATTAGTTGATATTTTTGTATTATTGGCCAGTTTGGAGGTAGAATGATGAAGGCATCGAAGACTTGAAAACAGTTCAGGTTTTTTTTTTTTTTTTCCTTAATATTTCTTCATTTCCTCAGAGAATATTGGTCCAGAATCCCACAGCTGGCAGATCCTTTAACTTTTTACATATTTACATCTTAACACAAAATGTAGATCAAACTGATAATTAAGAATGCACAGATACCACTTTTTTTCCAGACCGAGTACAAGTACTTACATTTGAGTACTTGTCGATACCGAGTATCGTTATGATTTCTTAATAATACCATTACAGTTCTTAGTTCCTTTTTAAAATGTGCTGTATTGTCATTGTCATTAGTCTGACTGTAACAAAGTGCTGCTACTGATATTTAATGTGTTGGAATGAGCATTTCCCAATCAATCCACCAGAGGGCGCAGCTCTTAATTAACCATATTTGCCAAATACCACAAAGAAGAGTAAAGTTTTTTGAGAAAAAGAAGAAGAAAGACAACAATAACAAGCATGGCGATGACAGTGGAGGTAATACTCATGTGGATGCTAATGTTGATATTGATGAGGGTAGTTGTCATAAATATGTCAGTAGTTTTTTGAAAAGTTGCGCTACCTCCATGGTTCCCGGTGGTGCTGCTCTGTATTCTCCGTCCGGGTACATATCTGCGAGCACCCGGAAAACAGACAGAATTATGTACTGAATGTACACAGATTATGGACAATGCGCTCCGTCAGTATCCGTCTGTGTCTTTAACTTAACTGGCAGTCAGCATTACTTTGGTCATCGTCGTTTATTTTGAAAAATTTCCACACTGCTGACATTACTCCTCCACTGTGTACCTGCTGCACTTAACTGTGAATGTCATGCTGCCACAAGTGGTATTGGTGTGGTTGAATCGGAGCATTTCACGAGTACAAGTAGAAGTACACACACTCAGTATTGGACCGATACTGGTATTGGCATTGGTGCATCTCTACTGATAATCATATACAAGCTATCTCTGCACATTTAAAAATAGTTTAAAGCTAAAGGAATCAGTCTGTTTTGGAAAAAAGACACACACAAAAAAAGAACACACACACAAAGTATAGATATTTTTATTCAAATAGAGGGAATCAACGTATAAAGTTGTCAGACTAATTAATCTCAAATAAAGTACAGAAACCTGAAGTATTTGCTCTTAGTTTCTTTGTGCTTCTGCTATTGAGCCGTTAGATTCTCATATAGATTCTCAAATTAAACAGCAGGAGTTCTACTAGTGGACAGCTGTAAGAAAGAGAGACAGGAAGCTCTTCATCTTTGAGATGATGTCAGATGTACACAAGGTTGTCTGACAATGCAATATCAGTCAGCGAGGTTACTGTAGTTTTGACAGAGAACTGACAGATGGGCACACATGAAAATGGGACAGTAGAAGACACACAGCCATTCACTCCTGTGGCAGTTTTGTCTTTTGGTGCCCAGATGTAGTGAGCACAACACACACATATACACACCTTCTTCCTCACTAATCATAGTGCCTCGTCTCATTTCTACACACCGCTGACAGCTCATCACATCCACTGCTCAGTGTCACTCATTATTTTTTCAGATGTATTTTACTATGCACCTATTCCTTCTTTTTCTTCTTGGTTTCTTCTCTCTCCTTATCACCTCTCCTCCTTTTTTGTCTGCTGTCAGCGTCATCTATCTCTTCCCTCCCTCCTGAAAGGCCCATTCTTCCTCCATACTTTCCCTCACATCTCCTGGGTTTCCCTCCTTCCCTCTCTCTTCCGCTTGGCGTTCAGTGTGTGCATTCTCCCCAGACACATATGCACTTAATAATTACTCCACAGCCTGCACACCCAAACACACTCTCACACACACACACACACACGCACACACGCATGCACACGCACACGCATGCACACACACACACACACGCACGCACGCACACACACCCGCGCACGCACGCACACACACACACACGCACGCACACACGCGCACACACACACACAACCACTCAGCAGAAGCAGTAATGATTTTAATACCCGCTCCAGCAAACATAAAGATCCGGCTTCACATTGCCTCCTTGAAATCGATAAAGACTCTTGGGTGAGCTCACAATATTGTATTAATTGGGGACTTATCGGGTACAGAGAGGGGAGAGGGAGACATTTAGAAGGATGTGAGAGAAAAGGAGATCACTTTGGAAGAATTAAAGGGGGTGACAAACAAGGAATTACAGCGGATGGGGAGAGAGAATCAAGACAAATGTGATTCCCAAAAAGCTGAGATAGCAATGTAGCTGGCACATTCAAAGCACACGGGCACATATGCTCCACTGCAATAGCATGGTTTCACATGAAATTATCTATGCATTTGTCCAGTTCTCTCACCTCTCTCTGCATGAGATAATACCGTCCAGAACTCCCCATTTAATTAACTGTGAAATGCTTCTTTAAAGACAATAACACGCACACACACGTTTGTGCTGTGTTTCACTGACATAAAATGGGCTTTTGTTACGCCTAGACAACAATTCACAAGAGGGAACAGATGATTGTTGCATATACACATGTTTGTGAAAGGAGAAAATAAAAAATAAAAACTCTTGTCAACATTAAATCAGGTCTCTGAACAATAGTTTGATAGACAGATCTATAGGAGTGTTGCTCAAAGTGGTGGGGAGCTATAAAAACAATGTACAGTGTCTGTAGGAGTCCTGTGGTGTAATTACAGTAGAGGGAAGATAGATACAATAGCAATTGCTCCCTCACAGACACTGAAAAATGTGCTGCTGTTTGGCTTTCTTTTGTTGTCTTTAAAGAAAAAGTCATGCTCCTATTACAGGGTTTTGCAGAGCCATAACGTATTAAAAATTAATCTTAAACATGATTTTGACAGGCCTTAAAAATCGATTGAATTCAGAAGTTTGTGAAAATAATCATTTTAACAGCCAATTTTTGACATCCTTTTGACTAAAATGGCTCTTAGTTTTAGTCAGATGTTAGTCATCTTTACTGTGTTAGCTGTAGTATAGGTTAGTGTTGCTCAAAGGTTTTCACCTCAAGACCCAGAGAAAAACCATCTGATGCCCTCCCTGAATCCATCCAAGTTTACAAAAATACATCAAGAATTGCCACAACATAGAAATGTTTCCTGACTCTTTCAGTGTCAACACAGTACTGAGTTAAATACCCTGGAATGTTGGAACATCATTCATGGAGTAAAAAATTACATCAACAACCTCTAACACTGGCGTCTTACAGCAGCACACTGACACAACTAGCTTTCTGTGGCTTTCTACTTAGTACTTTTGTGTTATGTTTTTACCTTGTTTTCATTGCATGTTTTGCATTAAGACTGAAGCCTCTCATCCCCAGAAAGCTAGCTTCTTCTGATCTAATTAGGAAAATTCATTCACATATCATACTATCATGTATTTACCCTGACTGTTAGATATCTAATGTAAACAACTCAGTGACCCATTTTGGGTTCTAACCATAAGTTTGGGAAATGCAGCTCTAGTTTAGCAACTAAATATCATTTCTCTTTCATTCGAATTAAGTCTTAAAGGAGACATATCATGCTTTTAAATTCTTCCTTTTCACGTGTCATTTTCACCTATGGTTTCTATAGTGTAGAACTGCAATGCTTTGGTCTGAATTCCTTGTTACTGTACCTCCACAGACCCCTTGTTAACCCCTGTTTTGAGGCACGTCTTTAGAGTAACTCATTTTGGTGCGGTCTCTTTAAATGTGAATGAGACATTTCACGCCCCGCCCCCCTCCACGTTGCAGAGCTTTCCACTCCACCCCATTCAGCCATTTTTGTAGTTTGATAGCAGCGCTACGATTATCTACCGGCAGAGAAACTTTTTATTGCCAAGTTTATTAAGGATGTCAACAACGGAAGACTTGTCCATCCAGCCTTCCATGTTGGAGCCAGAGTCTGACCCAGAGCAGGAGAATGAAGACGACAAACCTGCAGAACCACGCCTTCAACTGAATGCATCACAATGGTGTGTTCTGACTGTATTTACAGCCTCTGCATCCATACCAACTACCTACGATATGAGTGGAGTTTAACTATAGTGTCCATACATTAGAAACTATTTAACACCCACAAAATGATACTCATACTCGCTATACACAATTAAAGATGTGCAATAATTTGATTGAGTAGATCTTATTTTGTGTTGGTCTCTTGATGATTGAAATGTACAGAAAACTCATACCATCATACCATCATCACCCGCTTTGCTGTGTCCGTCGTTTCCATAGAGAGAAGGAACTGACCCCTCAATCAGACCAAGTCTTTCTTCAAATCCCTCTTGATACTGGTGGAAGTTGCTGAAGCACTCGTCCTTGAAGTGCTTTGTGCAAACAAGGAGGACTTTCCCCATTGATGCTGGTACATTTCCAAGAAAAGTAAAATGTAACCAGGCACTTCGAAGAGGCTCTGATGTTGGGGGCGATGTAAGGAACTGTGTGGGTTAATACACCCAACAACCGAACATTTTGACTTGTCTGCTTGCAACTTCGGCATAACTGGACTTGGACTACAAAATTGCTGCTAGAAAAAAAATGGCGGATTCACGAAATTGGTTACTCAGAAGTCCATTTAGCAGACCCACAGCAAATACTGTGACGTAATAGACAAGAAAACAAAATAGCAAATAGAGAAAACTGAACAGACTGAAAAATATGACCCAAAAAGAATATAAACATATATACGCAGCACCAGGAGAAAATAAATTAAAATTTTCTGCACTCCTAAACACCCAAAGTACACAAAAACATGTATTTAAGGGCTAAAAAAAAAGTGGATTTTGCATGATATGTCTCCTTTAAGATGTTTTCAGAGTTGACTCAACTTCAAATATACAGACAGTTTATGAAGTTTAGTTGCTTGGCATGTGATATCCTGTTTAAATTTTGTCAGGGTGGGTGTGAATGACGACATATGTTGTTTTTTTTTTAGACCCTTTATCCTACTTCATTTTATCAGACGTTCTATTTAAGTAATTTATTCATTCAACCGGTCTGGCAGTTATCAGGCTTCAATGTGGACAGTGAAACTAAACTCAGTTTTACAAAGAAATGTGGTTAGTCCCAGTTAATTTGTCATGTAACAAGGGACAGTTACTTTTTCACATAGGACCAAGTAGGTTTACAGATCTTTTTGTCCTTAATTAATGAAATCATTATTTAAAACTGCATTTTTAATTACTCAGGTCATTATTGTTCAGTATTATACTTTCTTTGATTATCTGAAACATTTAAGTGTGAAAAATATGCACAAATGTAAGATGCCAGGAAGGGGGCAAATAGTTTTTCACAGAGCTGTACATCCAGAAAGGGGTTTCAAGTCTCAGTAAAATAACATGATAGTCCTTTAGGGGTGAAATCAACCCTGGTGCACACATACTGTAAATTCATAATGAAAGATGGGGGCTTTGCATATTTGTCACAATTTACAGCCCTCATGAGTTTGCATTCCCGTCAGATTTAGACAAAGTAACTGAAGAACGTATTTTAATGATGAAGAGCATTCTTTAGGTATGTGTATCCTTTAACTGCTGGGATGAACTTTTTGTTGTCTTTATTTGACAAAAAACATTAAAATAACTAACATGAAGAATGAAAAAGTAAATTTTTAGTGTTCATACACTAAGTAACTTAACTCCACTAATATTCATGTACTAAAGTCATGTGTAAAGTCATAAATGACCACAGGAATTATATTATTGAACTGTGAAAAGTCATACAAGTCAATCCTTTGGGGAAATAACAGTGTCCTTCTGCTCAAGAGAAGAAAGGCAAAGTCATTTGGAAATCAGTGTAAGAGCAGAGCAAAACAATTATGTAGAAGTGTGACTAGGCTAAAACTTGGTGTCTGTGTGTTTCTTTGAACATGAAAACATTCGGGAGCCTTATCTGTTTCATGTTGTGTTTCCTGTAGAACTCCATGAAGGTGATGTTCAAGTGCCTGTGGAAGAACTGTGGTAAAGTGCTGAGCACTGCTGCCGGCATCCAGAGACACATCCGCACCATCCACCTGGGGTGAGACGCCAACTTACCATCCACATCCAAGTGCTACACATACCCCAAGTTTCCTCTGAAACATCTCTGTCACTTTACCTTGGGCCTCGAATATGCCTCACTTGTCCAACAGCAGATTAACAGGCTGACGGACAATCGCCACAATAACAGAGGTCTGATGTGAGGGGAGGGGTTGATAGGTGCAAAGAAAATAAGGAAGTAGGAGGAGAACAATGATATCGAATGGATGGCGCATGTATACTGATACTGAGTGAAAGCCAGGCTCGTCCCTACACTGATGAACTTGCAGATTCTGGTGTTTTGGTGGTATGGGGAGTGATGGTACAATGTTAAGAGGAGTGGTGATGGCACTGACATTTTCTTTACTGCTTCTCATCCTGTGAAAAAACCAGAATGAAATAAGAAATTGAACTCTGTTGTTAGGAACTGTTATTAGGAAACAGCAGCAGAAAATTTAGCTTAAGCCTCAGTCACAAAGCCTCTTACGAACTATGGGTTTGTACGAATCTCCTGGTTTGTACGAGTTTTAGAGTTCATAGTCATTGATGGAGGGTGCAGTAGTTTCTTACGGCCGTCTTATGAATCCCAAACAGCTGCCGTTCAAAATGCAAGAGCAACTTGAGGCCTCCATGCAAAAATTACATGATTTTGTGTCACAGCACAGTCTCTGTAAGGGTGCTTTGAGACCTTCCTTCATCAGACATACGGCTACTTCATGAATTATTTTGTCATAAGGTGAATGTATGTCAGCCCTGCATGAAACTCATTGTGCTCTCAAGTCGTTGGTAGGAAGATCTTACGCTGTTTCAGAATATTTAGATCAGTAAATAAATAGTGGCCGTGTACTAAAAGTCCTGTGTCATGATCATCGCATTCAAGATGGTATTAATGCCCACAAGACTAAAACTTCTATAGCTACAAGATGAAGAAAAGGAAGATTCAGTGGTTGTTTTGGCTGTTTTGGTCCAACAGCAGCAGAAGAAGTGGGACATTCTAAAACACTTATAAAAAAAAAAAACACAACAGCATAACGTAGTTTAATGCCCCAGAACAGTGATCAATCATCACCAAAGTTCATGTGGACATCTTTAGTCATGTTCACTTTCACCTCTGAAAAAAAACTTAACATAGTTTAATCTTAGAGTACTGTTCATTCATTCATTCATTTTCTGAACTGCTTTATCCTCCAGACAGTCGCGGAGGCGCTGGAGCCGATCCCAACATTAGAGATGTCCACCATAATTTGGTGATGATTGATGCTGTTTTCAGACATTAAACTATGTTAAACTTGTTTTTACATTAACCCTTTTACAGTGTGCGTTGTGTGTTTTGGGTTGTGCGCTGTCCATGGTTCTGAAACAGCATTCCAGTAACGTATTTGGAAAACTGAAAACTTGTACTGTTAGACATTAGGAGTCATAATAAGACATCAAATTAAGACATTTGAAGTAGAAGGTATAAAAATAAAACAAGGATACACAAGAATAATAGAAAGTGACCATTAAAAACACTAACCATCCATCACACACATTCTGTCCATTAGCCTGATCCTCATCACCCGGGTATTGTGGACTCTGCATTATCTCTGCAGGTTTGGTGTTGTTTTTTCAAGCTTATTTTTCTGTTAATAAAACCCTTTATTCTTTAAATGTTCTACACTGTGCGTTTGAGTCCAGTCTTTCACTCCATTTTGACAGTTTGTATTCGACCTCTCTTAGAACGCCATGAATGCCGCACAAATGTTGCACTACTGTCACACTGCACCTTACGTCCACCTTAACAAAGCTGTGCGAATCTCTGTCTGTGCATCCATTCATATGACCACCGTAAGGGACCCCTAATTATACTGTAATGTGTTCTTGAGATCTACTTTACGGCCACTGCAGGAACATGTGGGTTCTGGAAAGGCCTCCTGATCCACGAATGTCGTGCTTTGTTTTTACATTGTGCATAAGGCATTTGTTAGTGCACCATGCAAAAGGGGGTTTCGTACTGCATTCATAGAAAATGTTGGACAAGATTGCTCACCTGGCTGCGAACTTGAGAATGGTCCACAAACGCTCCATGAACACTTCATTCTTATACCGCCGCCTTGAGAAGGTTGTACAAATAGTCCATAAATCATTCGCATGGTGTTTGTAGCTGTTCATAACGGCATTTGTGACTGAGGCTTTAGATTTTCCTTGAAATTCTCTGAAAGATTCAGAGACTGTTGATACATCAAACATTCTTAAGCATCCAAATCTGGTCCAAATGATGAATCACTGTCGAACACAAGTTACAGGCACTCAGGTGATTGTTTATTAACATAAGTAATGTTATACAGATAAACAATATATGTGAGCAGATATGGTGCCATGTGCCAACACTCATTAATAAGAAGTGGAGAGATGAGATGCCAGCAAAAAACAGGCTGTAATAAGAACTTCAACATGGTTTGATGTGAAAATGGCAAAAAAAAATGTGGAGGAGGACAGGAAGAGGTGGTGGTCAGGCAAACAGATATGAGAATTCAAGAAATAACTGGAGAGGTGGCAATGATGGGCATGGTGTGTGACGCTCCACCTGACAGTGATGCTGCTCCTCCAAATGTATCACTGTCTGAAACCACCACCACACTGCTGCAATACCACCCAAGGGTTTTCATAGTCTCCATTGGGATCAGGACCAGTTGTGTTTTTTAGCCCACAAATAATCCAATCCACTTACAATTACTCTAAAAGAGTGGTTCTCACTTGTCTCACCTTGGGACCCACATTTTCCCCTGGTCATAAGTTATAGCCCACTGTCACAGAATTCAAATAAATGATAGCATAGTAAGTAGGCTACATTTGCAGTACTAGAATTAGGGATGGGGCAGATCCGATCCAGTATCAGTTTTGTGTTCTGATACCAATGTAATTCACAAATTGGAAATTTCTGATCCAACCTGCAATTTCCAATCAATGAGCCATGTCTGTCCTTTAATGTTGTCTGCTGAAATGACTCCACAAGTGATTCCCTGCTGGCTGCTCTGCTAGCTGGGTGCAAAATGTAGAATGGATTTCCTGAACAGAGGCATTTCTCAATGTGACGTGGCATAGGCAAGGCAAATTTAATTGTATAGCACAATTCATACATAGGGCATTTCACAGTGCTTTACAAAAATGGAAGAGACAAGTTAAAAACACACAATTAAAACATAATCAATAAAGCATAAATAATAATCAATTAAAATAAAGTAAAAGAGAAGGGTGCAGATAGCACACTTTCAGCTGTTATATGCACAGGTGAACAGAGTTGTTTTCAGAGTCATTTGGTGCCAGACCATGGAGAGACTTATACACAGACAGAGCTGTTTTAAAGTCTATTCTCTGAGCAACAAGAAGCCAGTGCAGAAGACCTGACCACAGACCTAATATGGTCGTACGTCCTGGTTCTAGTCACGACCCATCTGTAGCATTCTGGATGTACTGCAGCTGTCTTTCAGCTCATTTAGAGTCCAGTGAAAAGGCTGTTACAGTTGTCTAACCTAATGATAGTAATAAGAGATGCCTCCGTTCAGGAAATCCATTCCACAGTTTGCACCCAGCTAGCAGGTGAGCATTGAGCAGCACTGTGGCTAACCAGAGCCATAGATAAAGATAAAAGCTCCTGTATAAAGGGCAGTGTGGCTGACCAACTTTTGATCACGTCTGCTGTGTGGAAATTAAGGGTGTAATGAAGGGATGTCCCGATACAACTTTTTCACTTCCAATATGATACCGATATTGCAGCCTTGAGTATTGGCCGATACCAATATCAATCTGATACGATATCAGCACGAGTCATACATACTTTTATTACTTATTTTTTAGTGTGGAATGTTAGAAAAGGCTTGATCAAGTGATGTTACTCAAACAGAGAACAATAGTCAGCAACAGAAGGTATGAGAAAAACTGACCCATTTATTATTAACCAATTAGTTACATAAATGTTAACATTCAACATAATATCTACAGTATTCTACAACTGAATAAAATAAATAAAAAATAAATTAGAAGACCTTGAAAAATAACCTTAATAAATCCAATAAAAACAAATTATACTTTTAAAGTGTAAACAATTCAAGTTCACTTCAGTTATTTTTTACTGTCAGTATATGTAGGAACAGCTGAGGATGGGGACAAAAACAACACAATATTGTCCACTGTCCAACTGCTCAAAGTTAAGAGTTCACAACTCCAGTTTCACTGACTGTGCCCACA
>JAPQRP010000003.1:1094888-1109533 GCA_037367295.1 Apogon hyalosoma
TATATATACACACACACACACACACACACTGTTAATGAATTTCGTTTTCATGTTCTCCTGAAGGAAATGTCGGTGGTATGGTTATAGGAGGCAGCTCAGGCCTTATTTTCCCAGGGAGCTGAGCTTGTTATGGTCTTTTCAGAGAGTGTGATCTGCATGCTTCCGCCTGGAGCTCCTTCACGTCCTGTTCCCAACTGCTGCCGCTGCTTAAAGAGTTTGTTCGCAAAACACAGTTGATTAAACCTTTATCTCATTTCCAATTGCCCTCTTAGTGTCACTGAGGCCCACTTGCAATTGGTTTGATTGACATCTTTGTGTTTTTGGGTCCATATGCGTGTGAACATGAAGGAAACGCCCCCCCCCCGGCAAAGCATGCTGGCTACCACTGAAGCACAGCTCTCCTCATCCACACATCTCTTCCCCCTACTCCTACCCTCTGAACATTACTTTCACTCCTCCAGAGGAGTTGCACACCATCAAATGGCCGGCAGCGCCTGACCCTCCTGTCACTGTGTGTGCCAGTCGAGTCCGCTGTGAGGTGTCTGACAAAGCAACATGTGTGGGTTAATGGATGCTTTTTTCTTTTTTTGTTTTTTTTTTTTTTATAAACTTACTTTATACTTCCCACTGCCCTTTCTCCATTGTGGTGCTCCATGTTTGTAGTTGAACTGTCTCCTCCATTAGTGATTGGGAAACAAATGACAGTCCCAGCAGGATTACATCTGGTACCACAATAAGAGTACCCTTATAAATGATAATTGTTCTTAAAGTTATCAGTGAGGTTGAGAACTATGTTTATTAGTAAACACCTAAAAAGCAGTTTTCATGCGTAAATTCAGGCTCACTATATTGCCAAATTGTTTCTGTTAAATCTCAGATGTTGTTAGTTGTTTATCTTACTCAAGGGGCAAGGATCAGAGCTCCAAAATGAAACCAATGTGGAAGTATCTTAAAGTTTTAATACTGCTGACCTCCACTATAGGCTGTTTCAAAAAGCTGTGGCTCTCAAAGGCTTATATTAAACTTCTGTTCATTTCTCTTGTATTTGGGCCTCTACGAGGGGTCTGATCCATCTATAATTTTTTCTCTATTTGTCAGATCTGAGGTCAGATAGAGGTCTTGGAGTCTGCTGAGTCAGATTTTGATTGACAGATCTGTGTGATAGCTTGCTCGTCTGTCAAGCCGTTCATTTGGAGTTTTGGTTTATTTAATAAATGATAGATTTTCCTGACAGGCAGGTACATTAGGTACTTCTACCAAGACTGTAAAAGTGGTTGATGAAGTTTAAAGTTTTACTAAGTCAGTAAGTTAGTATTTAGTATTAGCTCACCTCTGATTCCGCCGGCCTCCTGTGGTTCCACCTTTTTTGTCCAATTATGGTCACTTCCAGCTCCAGAAGGCCAGGAAGAAAGAAATCAGTTAATTTGATGCTGAATGAACCTGAAAGATTAAAGTATATCTGGTTAAATGTTGATAACTAACTCATAGATGTTAGAAAAAGCTGACCGGTCTAAATGCTGCTGATGGAGAAAAATGAGACTGAGTAACCAATGAGATCTGAGGCTGAACAGTAAATGTTATGTGACTTCTATTTGGCAAGTAACTGGTACCTCGTAAATGTGTTATAACAGCTGATAAATGATTTCTAGGTGTTTCCAACTTGATTAATAATGGACTTTTTTTTTATCCTTTATGAGGTTATTCTTAATGTAAAATGGTACCCTGCCTGGACATCTTAAATGGTAGCAACTCCTGGCAGCTAACGTTCAAAGAAGCGCTCTCTGGATGCTTATTCTTGGTCAGTGTTCACAAATGGCTAAGAATTAATTTGGCCAAAGTAAAATAAGCTCATCTAAATAACCTCAAAGATATTCACAAGCGCTCAGCCCAAGCTGTTATTACTTTTTATATGTTTGTTTTCATGTTCGTACTGGTGCTGTGCTCTTGACGAGAGAAATGGAGGTGCTATATTCCCATGCTGTTTCTCCCTTTATGTCCTGTGATCATATAAAACTTCATTTTTGTACACAATGTTATGCTGTAGAACATTAAAATAAAAAACACCCTGCCTCAAGTTTAACAAGTGTCCAAACACAAGTGAGTCACCCCAAAAGCCTCTCTGTTCTCTCCCAATTCCTTTGAAAATGACTTTTTTTTTTTTAAATTAATTTGTGTGGTTTAGCCCTTAAAGAAACAACAAAAATGGTTGGTTTCATACACTGCATCCATATTACATTTAGCATTTCCTTATTTGAAACAATATTACCAAGTATGTTCAGTTAAAAGTCCATTTAGTTGTATGTTCAGAAGATTCCATCAGTCAGTTTTCATCAGTTGGTTTCATTTGCTCAGTTGTGGAAGCATCATCCTTTCATGACAACTCATAATGCATGGTCTTTCAATGTTCCATTTTCTCCCTTTGGAAATAACTGTTGGGCTACCTTTGTTTTTCTATCAAAATTCAATTACCATTACATATCAATAATGTGATAAATTCATTAAAGTTGTTAGATAATTACAACAGTTTGTCTTAGGCATGGTAAAAACCTGACAAGACCCAAATACATTCAGTAGATTATGTATGAAGACATGAAATGTGCATATGTATGATTCAAAGTAATTTATAACTGAAAAGACAATTTGCATGAGGAAGAGGCAGAAAACCCATTTCACCACCATGTCACATTGGTTCATTAATTATTTCAAACCCCTACATGTTGTAAAAAGACAAAAAGTCCTGACCTTCCTGCTCAACATTCTTAAGTTAGTAATACTTAAAAAGAGATTTTTAACCACTAGCCTTGACACTGTAAATCTTCACATTCCCCCAGGATTGTGGGGGTATTGGATCATTTGCATCCTGTTGAGTGAATCTGGCAGACAAAGATGGATCATGACACTCATCATTTTACTCCCAAATTGACAAATGATGATGCCAAACATTATATGGCATCCTCATCTCAATCTGATCGTCTAACTTAACATTGGGGTGCGACTGAACCTTGAGCTGTGCAACTTGGGGGAGCAAGGTGCTGAGCGGCGCTCTGAAATGGGCAGCCATCAGAAACGTGTTCATGCAGAAGGACTAAAAGTGGCATCAAAGAGCCACAATAGGTGGTCTTGCTGTAGTGAGGGTGATATGAATACTTATGAGGACTTCTTTTTTTTCTTTTCAGTGGAACATCAGTGGCTGGTCTAGCTTTTGTTCTCTGGTGTGTTTCCCACCACCCCTTCTGCTGCCTATTAAAAGGCTGAGCATTCAGCCATGATTTATAAGCTGAATATAACAAGATAGTATTATTCTGTTTACGAAAAGATGTAAAACAAGTTTTTTTTAGTTATGAGGGACCCTCTGTACATGTCCTAACACAAATATACACATATATTGTATGTGGCTTTAGCAGTAGTTCATGTGTTTACAAGTTTATAAGCATTTCTGCTTTATGTACTTGATCCTCACCGAGATCAATATTTCATACATGACAAGACTTGTTTGTAACAAGAGGCTTATTATACCTTTTATCATCCACATAGGCTGTAGTAGGGCAATTGGTGCTCCAGTATATCCAGATTAAGGTACAGTTCAGTATATCTCCACACCAGTACAGTGTGTATCAGTATATCGATGTAATATCCACAACTTTAAAATACACCAAACTTCTCATTTTTCTTTGCCCTGTATAGGGTATGGTGCAGTGAGCTCCAGAAGTTTAAATCAAAGGGGTGGGTTGTTCCTGTGGACAGGAGGCTCCCCTCCTCCCCACCTCTGTGACCACAGATTAGCTGGCCACCCAGCCGTAAAACAGTGCAGACACTATCAGCCCCACAGGCCTACAGAGACACTGCTCAATAATAGGCTGAAAGCAAGTAGTGCTCTGGGTATGTGGAGTTAGAAAAAAGTCATGTAAAAAAAAAAAAAGATTTTAATGTAATTAGACATTCCAAATTATATTTAAGAAACACATAGATCGAACATGCACAGTGGAGTACACTTGAGTAGTCATAGCATTGCCTTGCATGACCCTAAGAATAGGTTGAGTAGCAGTGTCCTTCTAAGTGTCAAGCTCCCACCAACAATAGGGTTAGTTTCCATGGCAACAACACTGACAGGCAGGTTGTGCATCTCTGCTCCTATCTGCTGCCAGGGCAGGGGGCTTTGTCAATAAAAAGAGGAGGATCCCTCCCTCCTTCCTCCATTCAGGAATGTGGAGGAAGAGGAGGGGTGTGAGGAGGTGAAATAGCTTCTGTAAACACTCACAGTACCTCTATAAAATAAATGAGTATAAAAAACAGAGGGGACTGTTTCCAGGAGTCACTTCATCCTCATTATTCTGGTTCTACTCGGAAGAATAGAAGTCCTGAATGTGCCTTGATGAGTGGAGAGTTTCTAGAGGGGATGGTCTCAGCAGTCGCTGCATCAGAGTCCATGTCTAGAAACTCTGTGTGGAGGTGTGTTGCTGTGATATGCAGGGCCACAGCAATGGTGATGGAATGTCTCTGGTGCTGGCTAGTCTGAGTTCTGCTTTCTATACTTATAATTCAAAGATTTGTGATACAAAGAAATGTTCTGTGAGTTGAGGCCCCTTTGGCCACTTCTTGGTTCTAGAAAGATGTTACTATAAAGGAACTTTCAAGGTCTAAGAGTGACTTTTCTACTCCTTGCTGTAACTTGTGAACTATTTTTTTTACCCAACCTTATAATGGTACTGTGTTCTGATGTGCTTTTTATTCTCTCTCTCTTTTTTTGTAAATGTCTGTTCTTTTACTTTTCTTTGTTTTCCCAAACATGACTCCTTTCTCCCTTTTGTATAAGGGCTCGTAGATAAAGTGTATGTCAATGTTGAAGAATTGCTGTTGTGGTGCAATCTAGAAATGTTTGGGAAAGCAAGGAAGCCTTGTTTGGCAAAACAGCATGTAAAACAGTCGATGAGATGATCCATTTTTAGAGCCAGAGCTGCAAAGTGGTTTCCACAGGAACCTGAACAAGCCTTGTTTGCTTTGTTTGCATGTGTGTGAAGGTGGATGAATAATAATTAACAAGCAGACAGTGGCAACACTCAGCAGCATCCATTCTTTTTTATTGGATCAGACTATTCAGAGTATTAATTGAATACAGACTTGCTGATTATTATTTCAGGGTATCTCTGCCACAGCTCCCTCACTTTTAATCTACCTGACTTGAATATGCAACACAGAGATGGGTGACCCGCCCTCTTCTGTCAACTGGATCA
The DNA here is from genome assembly GCA_037367295.1 of Apogon hyalosoma. Taxonomy (NCBI): domain Eukaryota; kingdom Metazoa; phylum Chordata; class Actinopteri; order Kurtiformes; family Apogonidae; genus Apogon; species Apogon hyalosoma. The sequence continues at coordinate 1,100,120 of JAPQRP010000003.1, forward strand.
TCTCATTGGCTGTTTTTTCCGTTCTAATTACAATCATGTAGACCTCAAGAACTCAATGACTGTCACACTGGATTTTTACACTTTTTTCAAACAGTATATACTATATGCTCTGGTCTAACTGTATTTTTAATACTGCATGTGCATGCAAATAAGGAAAACTATGGAATACATGACTTTATATAAATGTGCTCTATTTGTGCTGTTGTGTCCATGACGTGGGTTGAGAGCAGGCAGAGTTGCCATCAACTTCTTTTATGTTCTTGAAACCGTGAAATTGCACATTGTTGTTTGACTTTCAGATTAGCGCATGAAAAAGAAATCCCTTGATTCGCTTTATTAATCCATACAAGAGAGCGGAATGTACCTGTGATTCCCTGTTGGACCTGAACAAATGTGTCACAGGCAGAGTGAAGATCTTTTCTGTCTGGTTCTGGTAGAGTAATGCAGGATGCTTGTGGAAGACAGAGAGGGAAATTACAGAGATGTCTGAAAAAATATGAATTTTCAGTTGCTCTTCATCTTCCACCTGCATTTCTGACATTGCTTTAACCCTGATAAAACACACAGGGGCAGTTTCATAAAGATAATCATTTCCATCTGTGTGCAATCCAGTTGTTGGCTGAAATCACATGGTATTTGTTAAACATTAAGAGATGTTTGTGGTCATGTATTGCAAATACTTCATGCAATATGATGTGCCCTCTAACTGACTCACATTAGTATAATTTCTGGAACGGCAAAACCACAAGACCGCACTAGAAAATGACACAACTACTTCCTAAATCAGTCAGCAGCACTTAAGGGTTTCCCAGAACCTACATTCATGTGTAAAGGCACAGCAGTGACTGCTCTCCACCTGGTGCTTGGTCAGTGCAGTATGTTGCGTTTTCTATTCTTTTAAAGCCTCTAAATGTAAATGTTTGATGTGTTTCCAAGCTGTAAACGAAATCGTACAGTAGATGCAACACCTCACCATGTCTTCAGATCATGAACTGTGCTGCCATAGGAGACAGAGCAGGGGGTTGTAATATAGACCTTACCAGACAAAGCATGACGGTTTGGAGCTGGTTCCATGCTGAGTTGTAAAGGTCAGGGTGTGATTTTGTGAACAGTTAGTGTCTCAAGTATTGAGGAAACTTTTTCATGTGTATGTGGTGTTTGGATCAGTGAGAGGTTGATAACCTCAAAACATCCAACAGGTTAGTAGTGACACAGCTTCAGGGTAGGGTTAGATTTCAGCCTGGTGTAAATGGGTGTGGTGTAGGGTTGTTTTAGCCATGTTAAACACAGAAACTAATGCCTGTCCACACTAATTTAGATATCTAAGCTGATATTGTCCTTGACAATTTTCATAAAAATACTGTCCATGCCATTTTTGTTTCACACTACAACACAAAGACGACTGTAAATTGGTACAAATGTTCAGAAAAAATATTGTTTGTGCAAGACTTCAACCCTTAAAAGGGCAGAGCAGTGTTCTAAATCTGTGCCTCACCTGTATTTATTCTGTTTTACTATAATTTTCTGTCAACCAGCATCAGTTGTCTTTGTTTTAGAACATGGATGTCAAACTCATTTTAGAGTGCAATTTCAACAATAGTATGATGATTTTTATTATTTACACATGCATTGCAACTTACAGATCTGCAAAGGCACAAAACAGTAGCAGGTAGAATATTGTTAAAATTGCTCTTAAGACATTTCAGGGTTTACATATTTGTTCAGGTTCTGCACATTTTTGTGAAGGGATAATTTGTAAATGTAAACATTTTCGTATTTTATGTATTGTTTTTACGCTAAAACAAAGAATAACATTTTGGAGTTGTCATTATTTAGTTACAGTTTGATAATACAAGTTATTATCATATTATTTTACTGGTCTGAACCACTTGGGCCCACAATGGGCCTTGGCCCCTGAACTAAAATGACTTTGACATCTATGATGTTAATGCCTTCAGTGTTTTTGCATTTCACCAAGTCATCCCACAGGCTGGACTGGACCCTTTGTTGGGCCGCTTTTGACCCCTGGGCCATATGTTTGACACCCCTACTTTAGAAGAGCCCAAAGTTCCATCTGGTTCAAAGAGGGAATTTTTTTTTCATCTACTGACCATCAAGTGACCATATATACATGTCCAAAGAGAATTATATTATCAACTAAACTAATGCAAAAAGTCAAATATACATGTTTGTATAAATGATGGAGCTTCTTAATGTCCAAATAAGAGAAAAAGCAGATAAATTCCTCATTGATATGATTAGAGGTTCACCAGTTATTTTATATATTTGCATAGATATGTTCAGTCTCAGCATTTGAGGGTTAAACTGCAGACATTGTGAATAATATTGGATGTTGGGGGTTTAGTCATGAAATTAAAGCTAAAAGAAATAATCTTAAGTTACTTTAAGTGCTGCTTTGGGTGTATTTTTTATGGTGTATTTTCATGGTGTATTTTTTATGTTATGTAGATTTCACTTCAACACCAGTCCATGTGTCCAACCATGCTGACCTTGATCTACTGCAGGTCAAACACTGATTTGTACACCAGTATTTGATGCTTCAAGCACAGGGTGCATTACACAAAACAACAAAAGACCAATTTATCGTAGTCCAAGGAGAAATCTTTTCTTTCTGGTTCTGGGAGAGTATGGCAAGATGCTCATGCAATACAGACTGACTGAGAGGAGCAACTGTTGCAGTGGAAAGTAGTCTGAAAAGTATAACTTCCCAGCTGTTCCTAGTCTTCCCCTTCATTTCTGACACAGTGACACAGTTTGACACTTTTAGAACACACAAAGGCAGTTTCAAGAAGATAAAACAGTAGACATCACAGATAATAATGGATGTAGTGGCTTTAGTCTGTCATGAAGTTGACAGCAATGACAAGTTCTAATCTTAAATTACCTTCAGTGTTGACTTGGGGTGTTGAAGTATTTCTTGGTATTCAGTATATTTTACCACAACACAGGTACATATGTCTGTCTCTAAATGTGTCAGTGCTGACCTTATTCTACGGTGGGTCACTTACTGATTTGTACACTTACATGACCTGTATTTGACACTCAGATCCAAGTTCATTATGTAAAGAAACAACAGATATAAAATCAGGTCTTACATGTAATTTGTACCTTACACTTCGGTTATTACCCTAACCTTAACTAGTGTTTGCTCATAGCAGAAGTGTAAATATTTGACATAATCTAATTTATATATCTTTAAACTTGGCTCCAATCTAACTCTACGCCTAAACCAGGGTTAGGGTTAAGGTTAGTCTATGGCTGAATGTGGCCCCTGAACTAAAATGAGTTTGACAGCCCTGCTCTAATTTGTGTTTAACATGAAGCTGAACCACAAACTAAACTACAGCAGGTTAAACATGGCTCACATGTGACCCTAACACGTGTCAGAGGTGACCCATTGGCCAGTTAGCAATGAGCTCCACCAGAGGATGAGCTCTAATTCAGTTTGAGTCCCACAGGCCTCCTCCCTTGGGGCCATCAGTAGTAGTGTTGTGCTTTTGTTTCTGGGGGCTAGTGTGTTTTGTAGGATGAATGAAACCACGGTTGTCAGTCTGGGGTTTGCCTGATGTAAGAAACTAGGACAGACAGTGTTGGAAGCTGTTTCCTACCTGGTGAGGCTTTTCTCTTTGTTATGTGTGAAGTTACTGCAACATTTATATCAGTCTGCATCAATTATCAAGCAGAGTCTTATTCAGGAAACATCTGAATATGCAACTCAGTATCTCAGCTGGTGAATTGTTGTATTTTTTATAAATCTCAGACCATTTGGGCAGGCACTCTGTGCGCTCATGCGTAAGCTGAAATGACACAACCCCAGATACCTCCACGCACCCAGTCATGTTATGAACTGGGTTAGATCATGTCACAGGGGTGATCCATCTCCCCTGCTGCTCAACATATGTCCATGTGGCTTCAGGTCTCGTACTCCAATGAGATGTGAAGCACTTGGAGGTGGAAGCTGCTTACATCTCACCAGGACAAAACGCACGGCTCCCCCTGTGCCCATGAGCTGTTAGCGTCCCTGTGTGTACAGTGAGATGGTAAAGTGTGTGTTTGCAATGGCCCGCCTGAGGTCCGTCCCATCTGCCCAATGTAGCATTTACATCTCCTCCTGTTTGTCTGTTTGTGAGAGGAAAAGTGTGAGCACAAAAGCTTGTTAATGTGAGTCTTTATTTGCCTCTCCTCCCTATAAAGCCTGATCAAGCCATCCCCACAGCCATAAATACTCACTTTTCAATGTGCAAGCTGTCATACCTCATGCATTACCCACTACAACACTGGCATAGCATAATAAACCTTCCCCTGCTGCTTTTCAGACCGACCGGAAGCAGCTCACCCTTCCATTATCATAAACACAGCATCACCATCCATCAGCTCAAGATGGATTCTTAGGAACCAGAAGCAAATTAATTTCACATGTTTATGATGCTAACCAGGAGGATAGGCTCAAATTCTATGTGCTTTAAACTCATTGACATTTTACAAGATGCAATTGGAATGGCTGATGTTCTCCAGACTGTGCACTTGAGAAAAGAGTGCCAATTCAAGGTGTTTTAGTGGGAAGCGCTGGTAAAAGTCGAGCTCATACAAGATGTTTGTATGTTTTTCATGCAGCACTGGGAGCTGCTTGTATATATGTGTCCGTCCGAGTCTGTGAATAATTGATGAAGGTGATGAAAAGCGTGTACATGTACACATCTGTGACCTTTGCTGATAAGAATCAGTGACTTTCATGAAATGAGAGGCTTTCCTTCACTGTGAGGTTGAGGTGGGGGGTAAATGGATGGGAGGAAAGAAAAAAAGTGCTAATATGGATTGTTTTTTATGAGTGATAGATTATAACTTTTCATATGTGAAAAACCTGGAGACAGTGAGTTATTTTGATGTAGCTCTGAGATTTGCTGTTACTCTGTTGCAGTTGAGGGTCAGCAGTCGCAGGGTAAACAGATTCAGTCACCTGTTTTTCACCTGTTGTCCTCCTTTGCAAAAACATTGAAGGGATTTCAATATTTTGGGAAATAAACTGATCTGAGTTTGAAAAAAAATCACTACATGCTGTTTAACCTGCATAATACAAATACGAAGCTACAGCAGAGCACAGGGGCCAGCAACCTTAACTAGCTGAAAAGCAGAAGAAAAATTTGTCTGTACCCACAAAAAAAAACAAAAAAAAACCCCATCTGGCCACTGTAAAGGTGCAGTGTGTAAAATTTAGGGCATTTAGAAACATATGATTATATCAGATTCATTATTAAGAGTTTATTTGTGTATAATAACATGAAAATATCCAATCTATGCGTTTCATCTGTACTTGAAATTTGTTCTACATGTGCAAAAAATGTGTTCCTGTCACCAGTTCAGAGTCATTTACAGTTTCTGAGATTTAAAGATAATAAAAGCAATGAATATAAATGTTACGATTTGTTTGGGCAGTTATGAATTTTTCTTTATAGATTTACAGTCACATCAAATAATGCTAGTAGTTTGTTCAGTCAGACTGATCAGTTATATTAAAAACTGGAGAGATCTATGTCTACTGTATGTCAATGTCTAGATCTGAGTCAAGAACACATTTGTAGCTCGAACCCTAGTTTATTTAATTAATTTAACTGATATTTTAACTGATCCATATAGGTTTTAGACATACTTTACTGAAGAAAAAAGTGTATTTATTCAATAAAAATGTATTAGAGTTTTGCATCACATCACTATTAAAAGCAAATATAACATTCATTTCATTAGATCTAAAGTACCTTTTATTTGGATGTACTGGTGAAAGGAACTTGTACTGTATAAACTTAGTCATGACAAGATGTTTACAGAGGTAACAGGTCACCATGCATGAAATGGAGAACATGTTCTACTCTCTGCTCAGAATGGTTTAGGACTTACTAACCCAATGGACTTCCTCTTCTTGTTTTTGTTTTGTTTTTTCATTTTTACATCAGGTGTCATCCAGTGTTAAGGTACTCTACTGTCACCTGCCATTGACTAAAAAGCTCACAACGGATGGAACAAACTATCTCTACCAGGGATAGATGTCCACTATAGCTGAAGGTGGAGTATTATTGAAACTTCACCACTAGATGCCACTAAATATAGCACACTGAACCTTTTCTTCATTTCACCGTTAACTGACAATCCGTCAACAGTACAAAATTCCTTTGGATGAACAACACATTTAAAAAAACAAAATAAATTAAATGTCATGTCTTCTCACTGTGGGTTGCCTACCCCTTAGACTATTTATTTGACTTTTTCTTAATTGGCCAGCTGACTGACTATGATATGACTGATATGGTCAAGCTAACCATCTCTGAGCTGTAGCTTTCTATTTACATTTCAGAGTGTCAATATTCTCTTCCCCTGCAACTAAATGAATAAGCAAATTTCCCCTGATGTTCGCTGTGATTTGTCTTCAGTGTAAGTCTCAGTATGTGTATATACACTCTGTACGAGGGGTGTTTGGTAAGTCTTAAAGGACCACTGCTGAAGGTTTTCTCTCCTTTGCTCACACACCAAGCCATGTCTGAACTGAATGTTCTACTTCTGCACATTGGAACAATAGCTATAAACAACTGGCCTGCTTCATCACTTATACACACTTTGACAGATAGCAGTGTCAAAACGTTGAACAAAATGGGATTATTTTTGAGTAACACACAAAGCACTCACAATATATGTACTTGTTCTATCAAAAATAGTATACTCGATTGCACCAATGATGTTTTTGTTATTTTCTTTTCCACAGTATTATCAGATGAATATTACGACTATATGAGGATTTTTCTCGGTGATGAAAAATCAATGCACACTGACTGTTAACTCCTTGTACCAGTTTTTTCTTATCTGAGCTCTCTGTGTGTAAACTGCCATCGTTCTTGTTGTAAATGGTGTTTACTGATAATTTTGTTCTGGTGCTGTTGTTATTTGACTTGGTGTACAGTTCAGACCTTCTCTAGTGTCGTCCATCTGTCTGACTGGAGGATTCTGGAGGTGTCTGGTTAGAACTGAATAAAGAGTTTTTGGCAGCTGTTTGTTAACTACTGTCAGTGTGTCTTTTCTCTTATCTGTTCAGTTCAGTGACTTCACTTCAATTAATTGATTTCAGTCTCTATTGAAAAATGTCCACACTTAATAAAAAAAAGTAAACAACAAGACATTAATTACATGGAGAAACAACACATTACTGAGTGAAAAGGTGTAGGCTGAAGCATATTACACCTACCCTTTGTACATACATTAATATAAGCAAATCCCTAGGTAAAAGCAACCCTGAAACAAAAGCACTTTTCTTTTATTTCTCTCTAGTTTCAGTTTCTAGTTTCTGGCTGCCGCAGAATCTATGCCAGTGTCTCCATATGTGCACTATACACTGCGCGGTGTCATTTGATTCTGGAACACAGGTCTGCTGTGTAAAATAAAAGTCCTGCCTGTTTCACCGTTAATCTTTTGGCTTGACTGTGGAAATCAGACAATCAGTGGTCTTGATGCAAGAGATTAATCTCCCAATAGAAGTGGGTGGTACTTTCACTGGAAGATAACTAATTAAAAGAAAGTCCATGACTCCAATCAGTGCCCATTAGTAATTATATTGATATCTCTAACCATTTTCATGTTATACACACTATAAAATATATAAAAATTTCTAAAATATTTCTCACTGTGAACAAACTTTGTAAACATTATCCCAAGGAAGCTGCATATAAAATTTTAAATTAATCCAACAAGTAGTTTTGTCAGGGTTAGAAAAAATTGGTAACGAAGACAGTGACGATGGATACAGCACCTTCACAATAACTCTCGGGCTTGGCCTATTGGCCGGTGACCTAAAAACTAAACTTCTAGGTAAGAATACCTCAACATTTTCAATTTTAATATTTGAAATGTACAAACTGAATCACATCATCATTCCTTTGTCAAAGCCATTCCCCAGTGTTACTCCTTTAACAGATAAACATCTACAAACACCTTGTAGGATTTTTATTGAAATTGTCTACTAATGTGCACATTCAGTTATTTAGCAGTGTGTCATTTGTTTTTTTTGTTTTTTTTGTTTTGTTTTTTTTGTTTTGTTTTAATAGAGTATTGGAACATTTATTCCAGGAAAAGCTATTTGTTTAAATTTTTATTCAACTTCCAGACACAAAACCACACATTGATTTACTATCATTGTTTTTTACCATAGATTACATAATTCAGTTCAATTCGGTTTTATTTGTAGAGCCCTATATCACAACAAGGCTGCCTCACAGGGCTTCACAGAATTATTTGGATATAAACAAACAACAGTCAAATAAACAGTAGATGAAGTAAATGGATTAATGTCCTGAGCATCCCCCATCCTTAGACCCTCCATCTCAGCAAGGAAAAACTCCAAAAACCCAGTGGGAAAAGAGAAACCTTGGAGAGAACCACCATGAAGGTGAGATCCACTCCCATATAGATAGGAAGGCTATAGATGCACCAGGACTGATGGACGTCCATTTGCAGATGTAGTTCCAGTCTGTAAAGATGCAGTAGGGCGGGGGCAATGAATTGAGCAAGCATTTGTTCTAGCAGCTATAGATGCAAAGAGATGATTTTAACAATAATATCCTGTCTATGAACACAAGACACCATTCATTTTTCCACCACACTTAAAAAACCCATTGGATGACACATGTCAGTCGTAAGTACAACTCTCCTCTCTAAAATAGTGTAAAAAGTACCATCTGTTATTCATTAATTCAAATAATAGTTATTTTGCTGGTTTTACACCTTCCATTGAAAACAGTCTGATGGTCTTTTTCATCTCCATATAAAAGTTGATGTCCATTTTTCCAGAAAAATAGCTGAAACATGGACTCTGTCCACAATACATATTTCCACTGTCTTTCTGTTCACCTGAGATGAGCTTGGGTTCACAGAACTCAGTTTCTGCACAGAACTGACACAAGTGATCCTACTTGTATAACATTCAATACAGTTTTCTTTATGTAGCCCAAAATCACAAATCAGGGATTCACCACAAAGGTCTTTTCTAATCTGTACAATATTCAACACCCACTGTCCTTAGACTCTGGTTTCAGATGTACAGTTTCAGGTTGTGTTTCTGGATACAGTGACAGCATGTGTAAAGTACTGCTGAGCCCATGTGTCATAGTAGCCTGAAAGTTTGTCAAGAGGGTCAAAGGTCACACATATTGAACTGTGCCACACACTGAGATTTCCCAGTTGAATTTACTTTCAATTTTCAGTTTCATTTGTAGAGTCCTATGTCACAATAAGGTTGTCTCACAGGGCTTTACAGAGTTAGTTGGATATAAACAAATAACAGTCAAATAAACAGCAGATGAAGGAAATGGATTAATGTCCCAGGCATCCCCCATCCTTAGACCCTCCTTCTCGGCA
>JAPQRP010000003.1:1115890-1125910 GCA_037367295.1 Apogon hyalosoma
TACAATAACTATTTGAATTAAGGAGGCCAAAAATGAAGGATGATCAGAAAAAAAAATGGGGCGGCCAAAGGGTTAAGTGTGACAAACATGCAAAAGAAAAAGAACTCAAAACAGGGGCAAGCACTTTTTCACACTACTCTATACGTTAACTATAAATATTTGGTACTAATAATTATATAAAAGTGGCTGTTTAGCTTACACTTTGAATCACTTTACTAACCAGATAAAAACAGCTCATACTGACTAGGATTTAAATGTATTTAGCACTAATAATTAGAAATTATCTACTGTTAAAACATTTTTCATTAGGAGGATGATAATATTGGATTCTAACAATCTATTACTTTAACCCTTTCCAGCCTGTATCTGTTACTTTTAGCTCAGTGCCTCATGTCGACAGTTAATATACTAATTATTATTATTTCAGTCATTCATTTTATGAACCGCTTTATCCTAGAAAGGGATGCAGGGGTGCAGGAGCCTATCCCTGCTACATTTTGGGTGAAGACAGATGGCTGGATGTGTCACCAGTTCATTGTAGGGCTGACGTACAGAGACAAACAACCAATTACTCCCACATTCACAATTTAGATTAACCTATTAGTGCAGGATGGAGAAACAGAGTGCATCACTTAAACACTGTAAAATCCAAACCAAAAAAGTGTGTGTGTGTATGTATATATATATATATATGTGTGTGTGTGTGTATAAAATGTATTTATTTTTTGGCTAGAACAGTGTTAAGGTTGAAGTGTGACTAACAGATTATTAAAACTTCAACTTCTTTAATAGCTGTGACTTTGAAGCACACACAAACCTATAACCACAGGAGTCCTTGAATGGAACCTCAACATTATATGGGATACATTATTTTATTCAGTATTTGAATCATTTTGTGCCAGTCAAACACAAACTGGCTTGGGCGCCCTTACCTTATCACAGGCATGCTAGTCGAGTGTTGTAATGAGCGTATGCTATCCGACAGCATTATGGAGAAGAAAGGGAGTGTTAATGAAAATCTTAGCATAGACAGTTTTACACAGAAAGAAACAAGATGGAAACTGACAGGTACATATATGCATGTACATCCTCATCTACACTACTCACAATAAGTTAGGGATATTGTTATTTACATGAGTGCTTTTCCTATTTGGTCTGAATTTTAATGAAATAAATAATAGTTCCCTTTGATATCACAATTAATGAATGAGCAGAAACACCATTTTCATTAATTCAATATTTATTACCCCAACCATTTAGACAATAATGAAGATAGCCCCAAATAACTAAAATTGACAAAGTCAGTAGCAGGTATTTCCACTATTTGCCCAATGACAGCTTGACAGCGATGTCTCCTGCTCCTCACTAGCCTCATGATGTTGTTCTGAGGCAATGCGTTCCACTCCTCCACAAGTACCACACACAGTTCTGCCAGGTCACGTGGGGGTGGGGTACGAGCATCCAGTGGCTGCTTCAGCTGGTTCCAGACGTGCTTTATGGGGTTCAGGTCGGGACATTGCTGGTCATACCATGTGAGGCACTCCAACTTCCTGAAGTCCAGCTAGGACAATTCTGGTACGATGTGGTGGAGCATTATCATCCATGAACAGAAAGTTGGGGGTGTGCTGGTGGAACTGGGCGATGATGATGGGTTCTATGATGTCTCTGAGGTCAGAACGTGCAGTGACTGAGCCATCTACAATCACCAAATCTGTTTGGCGCTGACTGGTGATACCCGCCCAGACTGTTGCACCTCCTCCACCAAAGCCAACCCTGGGGACCATGTTGACCTCGGCGTATCGCTCACCTTGCCTTCTCCAGCAACGCTGACGACCACCATTTCTGTGCAAGGTGACCCCACACTCATCAGTGAACAGGACGGTAGACCACTGCTGCATTGTCCAGGTCACATGGTCTTGTGCCCACTGCAAACAGTTACGGCAGTGTCTTGGTGTCAGTGGAGTCACCTGCAACGGTTGTCTGGCATTCAAGCCGAAGCGGTTAAGTCGGTTGTGAATGGTTTGTGTGTAAACCCTAGTACCCCTCACTTCTGGTAAATGGGCCTGCAGTTGTGTGGCAGTTGCATAACAGTGTCTGAATGCATAGGTCCTTAGGTTCGGGTCATCATTGCGGTCCATCACTCGTGGGGCTGTCATGAACACTGCCAGTAGTTCTGTGTCTTGACGCAAGTCTGCTGATGACACTTTGACACACACCAAGTTCACGAGCAACATCTTAACTGCCTGCTACCGACCTGAAGGTGCACTATGGCCACGTGGCGTTGCTTGTCTGTTAAGTGACGTCATGTGTTCATAGCTGCTTGAATGATGAACTGGGAATGACTCACTGACAATGCCAGCTTTTTATACCCCCAGAATGTTGAAATTGATGCCACATTGAAAAGAGTTTTTGTGTTTTTTGGTATTGGCCCAATGTGTAAAGTGCACTGTACATAGTGAGACCATTACGTGGAAAACATAAAATGAGGTGTGTCTATCACCCTAATACAATTGCTTCCCTATCCCAAAAGTCACTGAAGTGAAACAAACAGCTTATGTATGAAATCCACTGAGGACTGCACAATGTCCAGAACTTATTGTGAGTAGTGTAAATGACTATATGTCCAATGAGTGAGCAGAAATCCTATAAATCCTCCTTCATCCCATTAAGATCGATTGTGTGTTAACACAGTGGGTGTGTGCTAATCCTGTGTATTGTGGGGGAATATCTTGTCATCAAACACATGCACACAGAAACAAAGAAAGCATGTATAAAGTAAGCACACACACACATACACACCCTTTGACCCCTGTCAGGTCTTTCTCCACTACCCCACCCCCCCAGCCGGCTCCATGTGGGTGCACTTCTCAGCACACTGCAGCTTTGAAGGGTCTAATAATCTTGTTTGTAGCTCAGTAATCCAGAGAGAAGAAGGATGACAAGGGAGAAGACTGATTAGCAGGTGGGGGTGGGTGGGTGTCAACAGGGGTGAGATCTTAATAGGAACAATCTGTTGTTGGCTTTACAAAGCCTTGTTCAACCAGGAAATGTTGACAATAATGGTATGATTTGATATTTTTGCCACTTTGGAGGCAGATTTAGCTCTCTGTGTCATAAAGATCCATATAGGATGTTAAATATAACCTGTGTGATTGCACTGTCTAATTATTTCAAGGAAATAGAATCCTGCAAGATCTAAGTCAGTTTGTTTAGATGTATTTTTTTTTTTAATCTGGCTAATTCTCTGTACTTCTTTCAGGGTTTGACAACATGCGTAGTTTTCAACAACATAAATTTAAGACTAAAACCTTTTAAACACTAGTACACAGTTTTTAAGAGTTGAGAGGGTTGGATTTAGTGGCTTTGGTGATGTTCCTAATAGAAATAAATAAATAAATAAATATTGTTGTTTTTAAAACCAATGCTCCTCAGGTCAACAATGTCCTGCTCAAGATGCTACATTCATCAAAACCAAGGACTAAAATACACTGTTCAGAGCTGGATCTTGCTGAGGCCCATGCTACAGGAGTCTTAAAAACTGGCTGACTGTGACAGAAGGGAACTCTTCACAGATAATCTCTCCAATTTTACACCTTTATACACTACAGGATTTTTTTAAAAAAATGGAACATTACATGCTACAGGATTTTTAAGATTCTCATGGAGTACGGAGTCCACAACCTCACTTGATTTTACATAATGTGATGGCATGGGGACATATGTGTAAAGAAATGCTTGCAATGCTCTACAGTTTAAAACAAAAAACAGAAGGAAAAAAATATGGGAAGATACATAGGACACAGGAGATATTAAAAGATGATGAAGAACAAAATTGTTCAATAGAGAGTGATTTCCCATTTTAGTGTCTCCTAATTTCTTCACTGCCCCACTCCTTTAGGAGACTACCAGCAGTTCCATTCCAATGGGAGATGTGAACACGATTTACAAATTTCAACTGATTCTTTCATCCACAAAGTTATCCGAGTGAATTTTAGGCCTAGCTTTCACAAGACATATACGGTCTGAAAATTTTGACATTGAAATAACCCACTGGTCAGGAGAAAATTGTCTGTTTTTGAGGCTCATCTCTGTCTCAGCAACAAATGCTTGTGAGAGGCAAGTAAAACAAGTGGTGAAATAAAATAAAGCCAATGTTAAGTAGGATAAAATAATGCACTAAAAACCTGTTATTACTGGACTTATTTATTTGGATGTTAATTTACTTTTATCTATCCACATGACATTCTAAATCTTTCAAACTACACCCACTCAGGAAGGAGGAAGTGAAATGTTTTATATTAGTGAGCAAACATTCACTGCACCATCTGTGTGCAGAGGTTATTTGACATGGACAACATGGGAGTCCTGTGGTTGATATTGTTACTCCCTTTTCACATCTGCTTCAAGTAGTATTCTATTTGTTATCCTCATTAGCCTTGAAGGCTACAATGTTCAATGCTGCCCAGTACTGATTTTCACTCCTAAAATATTAGTGTGACCCCAATCAGTCTACGAGAAGTTTAAGAGAGCCAAGAATAGATCGCTAAAGCCCCTCACATCACAACATGATATGCTAAAATTTTGACTTTTCAAGTCTACTATGAAAGGTAAACAACAACTATGAGATGTGTTCATTATCATAATGTTGCTCTGACCAAGTGAGCACAAAAATAGCGTATGTATGAGTGCTACTTTTTAAAGATGTGGTAATTCCCAAAATATCCCAAGTGCAGACAGTTCCTGAATGTGCAGTCAGGCTGATGTCTCCTCTCCTGTCTCACCTGACATCCTCGAGCTTCCGGCCAATGGCTGAGCCCACAGTGGAGAGCGCTGCTGTAGCCTTCAGACTTGCCTGAGATATCGTTTCAGATGTCCTTTTGTAGCTAGAAAACACAAGAGTAGACTGAGACAGACAAGGAGGAATGATGTGCAGTCAAAAAAAGGATATGAGGGTGATAAAAAAAGACTGGGAGATCAAAGACCGAAATGAGACATCAAGGTCAGGACAACACTTCAATGTTTTTTTGTTTTTTTTTTATATATTAAGATGCCTGAAAGCATCAGAATGCTGTTCATTTCCTGCAAGGTAAAGCTCCACACAGGCCACAGGCAGCTTGTCAAGTGCACTGACATTTTTTTCCTTGTTGTTTGGAGGGAAAAAAGCTCAAACGGGGACAGAGAATATTTTAAGAATCTCAACACTAGTATCCTTACAAAGCCACAGCCAGTGTTTGGAAGTTACATCTAACAGCATTATGTAATTAAATTGCAAATGAATGACATTCTGTTACATTTACTGAGTTTAAAATATGTAATTGCATGAAGTAATGTTGGTGATTACAAAGTATAACATCTGAATGTACTCTTCTAAGTAAAAAGTGTATATGCACAATATGACATTCATTCTGTTTGCGTCTTTACCAAGACATAGAACTAGAACATTTTGAAAGTCACTGCAACTTTGTGGTTGGGGGCTATACTGGACTTTGTGGACATTTTGAGATACATTTCAGGTTGAAAATATTTGTTAAGTTTTGTAGACAGGAAATTTGATTCATAACAAGCGGATAACCAGCAGTGGCATTTTAAATGTTGATACAATAATAATCATTTCTCAGGGGGGAAAGCCAATACCTGAATAAACAGTCACTTACCATCCAACACCATTACAAATTTGCTATTTTTGACCTTGTAAGAAAGCAGACAACTGTTAAACTGAACATCTAAGTCAATATAAGACATGCCTAAATAGAAAAATTGGGGATACACCAATGTATTCGCTAACACTGACTAATATCAACATATGTAGTGTTATGTAAAAAATGTTTGTCATGAATCCATGATTAACTAATGATTGGATTTGCGCAATGTTGCAGCTAATCTAATAAACTGCTGAAAGACTTTAAAATAATAAGGTTAACCTATTTTTAAATATATAATGAAGATTCTTCTGGCATAAAAGCAGGTATAAATAACAAACACAATAAATCAAAGGTAATATCAGTATCACCATCAGCTATCAGGCAAACTGTTATTTTAAATATCATTATCAGCCCATAACTTAATTCTAGGTGTGACTTTCATTTTCCCAGCCATTATTATTACTATATTATATGTTATTCTATTATTATATACCAGTCAGCAATTCCAGCTGAGAAGACTGATAGTTTGGAAACATTCTGTCAGTATGAATTAATCCATCTATCCCTATTAATAACCCAATTATTGCTTTTTTTCAAGAGTCCTTGTGAGTTTTGTGGATAATGGTAAAAAAATGTGTGACTTAAAGGTAATACTCACTGATCAGTACTCATTTTGAGGGTCTGACAGAGACGAACATAGTTTGATACCATCCTTTACGGACTGTTATTGTTCAGCAATTCTGATGCTCAGTCAACTTTCAAGAAACTTTAAAACCTCCTTAATGTACCAGTAAAGTATTTCTTTAAGTTAAAATCTTAACTTGATGCCACGCTCATGTAATGTCACAACTGCAGTTAGGAATGATAGAAATGTCCCGAGTGAGTTGTTTTCCATGAAGACCCATTAGAGTTTTGTCAAGAGTTGGAGATGGCACAAAATCAGACAGAGGCAGCCATCTCTTCATTCTCTATGTGGGAAAACCCCTGTTTTCTCAAAAACACTTGACAGTTAACAGGATAGTATTAATCCACTGTTTGAAAAACTGGTGATAATAAAACTGGTCACAAGTTTTATTCTGGTTATTCACAAGGGGCCAACATAATTAACAATATTATTCTTATCTATAGAAATTTAACATCAGTTTCGAAATTATAAAATAACTCGCACAGATTGCAACTGTTGCTGCACGTTAATTAAGAAAAAATGCTGAATATGTCAAGCATCATGATGATGAGCTATGTAACATGAAATCATGTGCTCTTGCTAGATCTATCAGAGGTCTCGTGTGGGAGGAGAGCACTTACGCATTGGAGGTGGTGACCCCCTGCCAGGTTTTGCTGAGGTTTTGTTTCAGCTCATTGAGAGGTGTGATGCCCAGCTTCCTCTTAATGTCCACCACCTGCTTCTCCTTGGCTGACAACACCTGGGTCAGAGTCTGGATCTCATCCTCCACCTGGACATATACAGTTACAATTGTCATGTTTGTGGTTTAAAACATACATGTGTAATGCTTTGCATGTCCTAACCCTTGATGATGGAGGGTAGGTGGTCTGATTGGCTGCCCCCTTATGTTAATTATGTTGTTCTTCCAGGTGTTGTTCTTTTAATATACTGTATGTTACTATCAGATTACCCATTGTAAATAAAATAGCAGTTAATGCATGTACATTTATTTAAATTCAGTTAGAATCCATTCAAATGTATTTCCAAAATTTGACTGCAGCTCTTCATACACAGCAGCATTCATTGTATTTCCCATCTACTACGCAGACATGCTTAGCTATTCATTTAATGTGTTTCCATTTATTTGCATCTCTCTTTCATTAATTCATCAATGTTTACACATCTCACAAGCATAAAAATGTCTTTGCATTTTTTTTTCAAAGATATCAGCATTCACCACCAGAGTGAGAATGTGAAAGTGAATGAATAATGGATCAATAATGTAAAGTGCTTTGAGTGCCTTGAAAAGCGCTATAGAAATCTAATCAATTATTATTATTGGTTTCTGAAGTGCTGTTTGGAGAGATACCTACAGGTTTTCATTTTCCTGTTAGAAATTATGTTTTGTATCAGTGTTTAAAAATCAGTCAATGCCCCATCACTAAAGTATTACTAGCAAAAATAATAAAATATTTCTATACATTTAGATACATGTGTCTTCAAGTCAAACAGATGAGTAAGACTCCAGACCTTGTCCCTGAACCACAACCTGTTTAAGTCTGAATCACTCCAGACCTTGGCCAGTTCTTGTTGTAGCTCCAATCGCTCCTCTTCAGTCATGGCAGGAGGGGAAGGGGTGGAGGGAGTGACGATTGTCACTGCATCTTCTCCCACCTCTGGAACAGAGTCTGAAAGTAGTTGGGATCCTGGGAGATGAGAAAAAAAACAAAACAAAAAACACATCAATAAGACCTCTCAGGTGGCAAGCTGCATCTGTTTTGGAGGCATCTTTTCTTAAGACACCTTTACATGTTTATTCCTGTGTATCCAGTGTGACAGTGAGCAGGTGGTCTAAGAGGGGAAGATAAAGTTGATTGTCACACCCAAACTGTCATGTTGATGAAGAAAGAAAATGCTTATATGGTAGATAAATGGGTGGATATCAGACAGCATGGCTAAGGAACATCCTTAGATTAATGTTTGTGCTAGTCAAGAGGGGGAAGCTTTTCATGATCCAATATGCAAGCTTCCTTGTACACCTTTTCTCTCTCAAACACATATATACTGTACAGTATCTGACTATTTTTTTTTACAGAACTGTGCACAGTAGGAGCAATAACACATCAATACAAAGAACCTTCTAGATGGAGATATCCTGAACCCAGACAGCGTGAGAATAAAGGGGTTGTAAGGATCTGTCAGTCAAAGGGAAAGGGTAGTGAAGGATGCTGAAATGAAATAGGGAGACACAATCCTTTCTTTAAGGTGTTTCTTTGTCATATTATCTGAACTTTTCAAACATATCACTGATTCAAAGGTAGGAGAAAAAAATTTATAAATTATAAAAGATTATATAAAAGAGGAAACACAGACAGACACTTTTTTAATCCCAGAGGGAAATTCACTTATTCAGCTGCTCGCTGACACACATCAGTTGCACAGTCACAACAAAAGTAAAGTAAAAAGCAGAATAGTACAGTCAGTAAAAGTGAAAAGTCAAATAATGCAATGAACAGTAAAAGTGAAAAATCAAATAGTGCAATAAAAACAAGAATAGCACACAGTTCAACTTATGTGCTCACAAGATAATAAATCTTATACCCACAATAATACCAAGTTGAATAAAACACAATGAGGGGAAGAAGACCAAAAAGGAACAACTAGAGACATAATTTCACACACATACAGTGCTGTCATGTCAGCAGGAGTTGTTTAAAGTGAATTGAAAATATTTTGGCCCTGTGTAGGTCATTTAAATTGTGAACTCACTGCAATCATAGTGTGAGTTATTTAGGCTAACACTGTACATTGCTTCTTGTAAATAATGTCCAATGTCAAAATAATGCCGTAATGAACACCAATGGAATATATCTTACTTATTTCACCTAGTGAGTTGCTGTCTATTCGCACATTTTACTCATCTACTGGCCAGGTACACAGTCATATCACCATGGAAACAGACCCAATACTGCCTGATCTCTTTAGTAATAACATATGATCCACAAGTTCAATCAGCAATATCCACTATCCTTGTGTCCTCTGTTTATGTCCTTATTACTTGCAGTTATGGCCAATTTGATTTTGTTACGCCCACCTTGACCTATGGTGATGAAACTCTAATCAGCTAATCCTTGAGATCAAGTGAAAGTTTGTGCCGAATTAGAAGAAAAATCCCTTGATTTTGCTTTATTATTATTATTATTAATTTTTTTTTTTTTACCTCTGGCAACTAAAATCAAATCAGTTCATCTTTGTCTTCAAATTAATGTCTGTGCCAACATTCTCTCAGCCTGTTCCTGAGTTTGTATTATTGTAAGCATAATGGGGACTGACCTGATTATATGTCAAAAAGAAACATTTAACCATCCTAAAATCTGCATCCACATCTCCCCCCCCCCACAGTATTCTTCTCCCAACCCATTCCAATAGTTGGAACCCATTCTCTCATTTATATCCCACCCAAAACTCCCAATACTTCAGAACATTTCTTTACTCAGACAGATACACACGTGGTCCAAATTGTTGGTACCCTCTGTTAATGAAAGAAAAACCCACAATAGTCACAGAAATAACTTGAATCTGTCTAAAGTAATAATAAATTTAAAAAAAAATCCATGAAAATTAATCAATGAAAATAAGACATTGCTTTTGAATTATGGTCCAACAGAATTATTTTAAAAAACAAACTCATGAAACAGGCCTGGACAAAAATGA
>JAPQRP010000003.1:1190839-1201480 GCA_037367295.1 Apogon hyalosoma
ATCTACTGACAATTTATTTAGAATCTTGAAAGCATTCTGGTGCAGAATAACACAACTTTTATGGCCACTGCACGAGGACTTTAAAATCACTCCCAGAGCAAAAACCAGTTGTCATCATTAAACACCAGCTTCAACACTTTAGACACCCTACATAGATTAATAGAAAGAGTAAACAACTTTGGACCCAACACTCACCCCTGGGGGACGCCACAAGTAATGTCCAAACTTTCTGAACAGTGATCACTCAACTTCACAAACTGTCAAAAATTCATGGGAAGGAATGCTTCTAAGACCAAAAAAAGTTTTTTTTGAGGTGCTCTTTGGAAAACGGGATTCATAAAGTAGATGACAAACTGGAAGAAAATTCCAAGGCACTCTCTTTAAAAATTAAGATATTTTAGATATTTAAACATATCTAGACCTTAGACCATGCCATGGTAATAAAGGCATTTTAATGTTTAAAGAGAGTGCCTTGGAGTTTTCTTCCAGTTTGTCATTCACAAACTCAGTTAAATAGCTCCTAATCCAGTCCGGTGCTGTTCCCCTGATGCCATATCTTGTGTGTAAAGTAATTTTAAAAAATCTAATCGTATGGAAAAAGCACTGTGGCACATATGATAAATATAGTGGCTGTAGGTATTCATATATAAGTGCTTTAGCATAGCTGTGTACTCTGACTGCAGCCAATGAATTCTTGAGTCTTCTCCAAACAAAAGCTGGTTTGGGTTGTTTCAAGGGCTGGGTGCAGCACACCGGCACACAGAGCAGGTATAAAAAAAATCAGTTTGCATACACACTACTAGTATCTGTTAAACTATGCACACTCATGTACAATAAACCCCCCACCCCAGAGGTGTAAAGCCTGCAGGGCCAGTCCCTTCCCTCCCTAATCCACTCTAATGCACTGGGGCTGTCCTCACTATTCCAAATATTGACCTAGGGAGAATGGACACACACTCTGAGGGGCGTGCTGCTAATGGCCTTTAAGCACTGATGCTGGAACCCTACACACAGGTGCTCACAAAAGCAGAGTGTAAGTTGAGCCAGTGTAAAGGCTTGACTTGTCTAATTAACCCATTCCATCCTGCTTACAGCCATCAGTTTGGTTTTTGAGTACTATGTACTCTGGCATGGAGAACACACGACTTTACATATAGTAAGGTGGGGGGCTGGTAGGTGTGTTTGCTTATGATGTTAACTTCCATTGTTTAATGCTTTGGGTGGTGCTTAGTTAATGTGCACAAGGCGTTCTGAGGTGTGCAACCCCCAGGCTCTCACCCACCTCTCATCTCTTTCTCTCCACCGCCCCACCCCCCTCGCTCTCGCTGTCTACCTCTCTTGCTGTTTCTGTCTCTCTCTCTGTCCCTCCCTCTTGCTTCTCTTGCCCCCCCCCACCTTTTCCCAGAGCTGGCCAATCACATCCAGTATAGCATCATCCAAGATTTACAGCAAGGGGAGTCCTGGGAGAATGGTAAGATGCCGCACTCTCTAGACTTCACTAGGCAAACACTTTTTAGACTATACATTTTTTGTCAGAGTGTGGGCAGTCCAGCCATTAATTAAGAGTAAGATCACCTAATCACAATGCGCATCATCCCAGTGTCAGGCTTTTAGGAATTGGTTGGGTAATGAGGAGACTACAAGGCTGTGAAGTGGCAGGAAATTCCACTGTTTACTGAAGTTAATGATTTTCCTATTTATGCAGCTTTGAAAAGAAGCTTAATGTAGTTTTGATCCCATCTTAAAGCTTTTTTAATTTTGAAAAAAAAATTTTTTTTAATAGCTTAAGCTCAGACCAGTCAAGACACAGTGGGTATACAAAATGAATAGAGAGTAAAATATTACTGCATATGTCCATCAGCGTGGATCACAAAACCACACATTACATTAACAGACTCTGGCTACATCCTACACTTATCTAGGTTTATTTTAAAAAGGTATCTCTGCAACTTTGCTAGAACACTGGGGTGGACAGAGAGCAGTCTAAATGCAGGTATTATTGCAAAAACCACCCAGTTACATTCTGCTGTAAATGGAAACAGTAGTACCTTGATAAGATGCTCAATTTAACTTATAGAATCACCTACAATTCAGTATATATGTTAAATTAACAGCTGGTAGTCAAGGGGGTTGTCTTATTTTTTTTCCATAAATTGTCACATTAAAAGTTGAGACCCAGTCAGGAAGTGAAGGCAGTTTGTAAAAGCCAGTGTTTTTGTCAGCCCATATGACAACACAGTCTTGGAGTTTACAAGTTGACATATGGGTCAAATGTTTTCACAAGTCCCTTAAGCCTGACGGCGGTTAAAACACCAGAGTGGTGTGAATACTAGGTGTAAATGTTAGACAAGCTATGGTTTTTAAAACAAAGAGGCGATGTAGCCTCAGTCCTGCTCCAGAGTGTCACCTCACTGTTAGCTTCAGCTCTTACCACCACGACTCTTGAGTATAGTTTGAAAAAAATGGAAGACAGATGTTTTTGGGTTTTTTTTTAAATGAATTCAGGGTTGAATTCTCCCATCACCTCTGGAAATATAGTGGCGGGGAGAACTTGCAGCTTGCAGTTCCACAAGGTGATTCTCTGCTGAATACATCACTCACATACACAGAACAGGGAATACACAGGTGATCTGCTTCTCATCAACACTCTTCCACATCCCCCTCTTCCTCCCCCCTTAGCAACTGCCCTGACAACGCCTCTGTTGTGTGCTCCTTTGCTCAAACAAAAGGCCAGTTACCCCCCTCTTGACAGTGAAAACTAGCTCACTGTTTGAAGCCTTTTCAAAATCAATAGACTGCTTGTTTATTGGTCAAAGCCTAGCTGTCCAGAGGAGCTTGTTATCATAAGTATTCCAACATGGTTTATAAAGTAGTGGTAAGAGGAAATCCTAATTTGATTACTGGTGTTAATTGCAGTACTTAAATGATATAACAGTAGGCGTGGTGGATTGCGATCTTACTGTACAGAATGGCATTGTAAGTACAGGCCATCACTTTTTATGAGTTTGACAGGTATGCTTTAAACTCTTGTATGGAGGCTGGTGGCCTAAAAAGTCTTCAGGGGACAGGTGCGTAGGAGCATGAGGTATAAGTGTAGAAGAAAAAAGGTATCCTGCACACTGTCCATTCAACTTGCAAAAAACTTTAATATAAGATAGCAACGTTTCAGTCCTCTGGATCTTTTTCAAGCAGAGATTTCTTGAATCTGAAAAATGCATTAAACTCTCCATTTATTTTGCATTGGGGAACTGCAGCTGTTGAATTATCCCTTTAGCCCCAGACGTGTCTGTGGTGAGTGCTCTGAATGTATGATTTATTTTAAATATTCTTAAAAATTCAACCATTTGCATTTCAAGATGCGCTGATTAGAATACACCTTGTGCTTTCCATAGACATCTGAGCATGCTCACTGCACCCCCTGCCACCTGTGTGATGGGGAGGGGGGCATAGCAGTGAGTGAGACCAACTCACTATAAAAATAGACAGTATGGTTTTTTTGTTTGTTTGTTTGTTTTTACACCATTTTTCTTGTCGATTTTTGTTTTCAGTTTGCAGTGTTGTGGTGATTTTCCTTTTTTTTTTTTTTTTTTTTTTTTTCCCACTGCTTTTACAGAGTTTTTGGAGGGTTAATTACTTCACTGTCCAACCCTATGTTAGCAACCATAACTAAACCTCATCACTGAACTGACTGAGAATTGACACATAAACTAAATAATATGTGTATATTTACATTTGAGAATGAAGGACAACTGGTGAATGTTTTTTTTTTTTTTTTCTCCAGAATCTAATGACATGGAGTAGGTATTCAATGATGAATAAGATATTAAAGGAAAAAGCATAACATTTCTATATATTTCTAAAATATCAGAAGTAGACAAAAAAGAATTAATGTATGCACATAGCATTAGTGAATAGAAATGGAGGAAAACTTTGTTTGATCTATGCTGAGCTGACTTTGGCTGGCTGTACACAGCTTTAGAAAGCAAAATCTGTCTGAAAGCAGTCTTACTGTTTCTTTTTCTATGTACAGTATTTCTTCATCCTCAAATGATGCACAACTACCTAAGGTTAACATGAATAACATCTCAAGCATGTGCATAGCTAGTTAATGTTGGCAATCTGATTGATGGGAATATGATCAAATCTCCTATATTTGTACTATTTTGTAAAGGTTGCTCTCGTCTTACCTGTGTACTTCTCTCTGCCATTTCACTACTGTTACTACACAAATGTCCTGTTATTTCTTGTGGAATATGTCTGATATTGTCAAACACCATAGATTGATGTGTTGGATGCACAGCTTTACATGCATAGCAACAGTAACCAAGGGGGTTGAGACTTAGTGAAAGGTTACTTCATCATCGATAGGGGCAGTTCAGTAGCTGTACCTCTTCTGCATTTGCACAGCAGTGGGTTTTCTCTCATTGCAGTATTTAATTAGTTTTTTTAGTCTCTTCTACTAAATTACATCATTTTGCCTTTTCACTCCTGTGTTGGCTGCTAAGGTAATCCTTCAGTGTCCTGTTTAACATGGCCCACAGTGAGACATTCATCATTATGCTGAGCTTTAGGCAAACACCAGTTACTTGGCAACAGCCACAGACCTGGATTGTAAAGTTTACATTACCACCACAGTAATCAGCTGTACATCCTCACAAATGTCACTTTTGTGATGCATAAAAGCGTGGCTTGTATTAATTTCCTTGTAATGGGTTCTGTATTTGAAGTCAGTGATTGGATAAACAGGATATTGGTTCCTGACAAACGCTTTCTCTTTCAGTAGGCTTATTCAAGTTCTGGTTTACAAATTTATTGTAATTTGAGCAATATAAAGCAGCAGTCAAATAAGTGTGTGCTATATCTGTTGTTCTGACCATTTCTTGCATCTGTGTGTTGTTTTTTTCTCCCTGTGCAGGCGAGTCCTCGCATCTAGTCCTCAATAAGCTCAAGTGCCCCCACTGTAACTACATCGCCAAGCACCGGCGCACGCTCAAGAGGCACCTGATCATCCACTCGGGCGTACGCTCATTCAGCTGCGACATCTGCGGCAAGTTGTTCACTCGCCGCGAGCATGTAAAAAGACATTCCCTGGTGAGCCCTCACACACTCAGACATACACATACAGGACTTTGGTTCCACTCTGATATTCCATCTACATCTTCTGCTTTTCCACATTAACTGCACCACAACACATGGCTTCTGTTTGGCAGATTTTCACACCAGCAGTGCAACAAGATTTGAAAACTTGGAAAGTTTGAGCTGTGGAATCTGAGGTGGTCAGGTTATTTAACTCAACAGTCCATCACAATGAACACATCATGATTGAATCAAATGAGGCCAGTGAATATTCACACTATACTTGTGACTAACAGCAGAAAGATTTTGGTATTTTTATTTTTTTCTGTTAGCCCTCCTCAGTTATTCAAACTGGGTTTCCAGCCTTTGTAATAACATAATCACAAAAGGCCTAGTGTGTGTCTGGTCAGATTTTGAATTCAGGGACTCTGAGAGAAAATTAAAGTCCTTTATATAGTATTGCATCATGTCTTGTACTTTTACTAGTATAGGTTAATATGTTTTTATTTGGAATATTTTCAAAATTACCAGTAATCTGTGCATTTTATTTGAAAATCAAGAAAGCAGGAGACTCCATGAAATCGCAGTGTGTCCACAATAAGAGCAATATGACTTTTTGTCCAAATTAGGCAGGTGTTGTAATGTTCACATACTGAAATGTCACACACTTGGCAGTTACTAAAATGGAGCTGTTTGTATTATTTTTAAGAGCACTAAATATAGGGGAGTTCATATTTACCTAGTTGATTGGATTAATAGAAGGTATGGATTGACGTCAACACAGCATCTCTTTTGGAATCCAAGTGGCAAAAAAACATGCAGCAACACAACTGC
This sequence comes from Apogon hyalosoma, assembly GCA_037367295.1. Classification (NCBI taxonomy): domain Eukaryota; kingdom Metazoa; phylum Chordata; class Actinopteri; order Kurtiformes; family Apogonidae; genus Apogon; species Apogon hyalosoma. The sequence goes on from JAPQRP010000003.1 coordinate 1,196,750, forward strand.
AAAAATATACTTTAGGGTAGAAAGTTATGATACAAATAAGTGATTTTGCTGTTCAACATTACTTGTGTTCAAAATTGAGGACATTACATTTAGAATTGTGTAAGTACTATAAAATACCAACAGACCTTGTCCTATTAACCATTATTATTAACCAAGACTCAGTGCTATTTTAGCAGAGACTTCCAAATGAATTTCCAATACATCTAACCTTTCCTAAGGTATTTATCAATTTTACTATAATATGATCCTACACATTTTGCATTTTTAGTGAAAATTGGGAATTTTCCTATATTTAATTTACTGACCATGTAGATATTATTATATCAAAATGGAGAAAATTGAAGAAAAGGTGACTTTTCCAGTAAAATTCATCATTAACCAAACATAAAACAAGTGTCTAGAACCACTTCATTTGTCACACTACATGGGTTTTATTGGTGGATCAATGTTGTCACTACACATTGACCAAAAACACACACCAGAATAAGTGAATCTGATGCTGTTGAAAGGCTGAGAAACTCCATTTCACCTGAATTATTAAAATGTATTGATAAGATTAGTGGTTCAAAAGTTGTTAGACATGTTAGATCAGTAGATGTTTTTTGGTGGCTTTTTAGTCTTTGAGGGTTAAATGCTCAAATGAAATTCAGTGGCAGGCCATGCATTTGGTACCTGGGTCTTCAGTAGGGACTTCTTAATACCACCACTATGTCACAATTATAGAAACCATCAATACTATACAAAAACAAAACACAAAATTACAAGGTGTAGCACTATAGAGAGAGTCATTTCGCGCATTTAGGGTGAATATCATTATTACTAAAGCAAGAAACCTGGTTTGACAATTCCAGATCTTGACACTACAACCACAGCTGCACCATGTGCATCATCTGGAGCAGTACACAATCAATATTTATCTAATAACATGACAAAAACATTAAATATTTAAATAAACATCATAGCCTACTCACCAGAGATGCTCATTATATCCCCGAAATTGAGTTTCAGGGATGTAATGGTTTTACCTTGAATGGCGCTGCTGGATATCCTTCATGTGAACGCAATAACTAGGACAGAATTTGTTGGATTTCTTCTCCTTGATAACCAACATAGGGGACCCCTAGTGGAAGAACCCAATCGAGTTCAGCTTCTCTGAGTATTATAAGTTATCCAAATGGGGGTGCTTTATTTGAAAATCTGTTTTTTTGGGCATAAATCAAGCAATAATAGGCCGATTGAGATAAAATTTGGTTCGTATTGATCATTTTACAAATGTCCATTTTCTCACTTCCATCCAGAGTTCAAAAAGAATATTGCCAGTGCAATATCAAATAATAGTTTTGCTCTTATTCAATCACAGGAAGGAAAAATTCTGACGACATTGTGGACCAGCTAGCTGGCCCTGGGAGGCCAAATTGAAATCTGATTGGTTAAAGAAACAGTCATGTTGCTATATAGTATAAGTTACATTGGCCAGCAATACTGACTCTGAAGGCCCTGGGCAGATTAGATTAATCCTGGCAATATATCTAGACTGAAATCTGATTGGACAAAACATCTTACATACACATACTTGAAGCAGTGCAGCCAAGAGAAACATTAAGAAATTAATAGAATAGTCTAAATGAATACAATTTTATGGAACAAATATTAGAATTTAGGTGTGAATCTAAGTCAGTGTTTGTGGTAGTGTTTAGGCCAGCAGAAAAGGCCTTGCTGGCCCTGACTGCCCACCACTGATGAAATTATATTATTGGAGTCAGTGCCAAGCCTAGTATTGTAATGAGTGGAGTGATCCAAGTGATACTGAGAAATATTACAAGAATTAAAAAATGAAAAGAAAAAACAGATTTTTGTTTCTTTCCTGCACGTACCTGTGTTTAATATACAAGGTTTCCACAGTCATAAAAATTTGGAAAAAACAAGAAATGAAGGCAACTCATGTCACAGAATTTAATTTGTAGTGATGTCAGTTTCAAATCTAGTGGCAGAGTTTTGACACTAAAATAGGTTAAGTAAGACTTATGATGATGTGAGGAGAATGAGTAGAACATAACATACAGTAAGTACAATGTAGGATGAAGGAGAAGGGTCACAAAGTCTTTTATAGAATCTTGTTGCATTCAGCCACACATTTAAAGTAAAACATTTCAGTGAAATAAATGACTTAACATTCGTTTTGCAGCAGTAAAACACCATGAATTCCAGAGTGGGTTTATTATTGGATTTTGTTATTATTTATTTATGTTGATGCAGATGGACTGTAAGTGAATTTGAAGACTTTACATCCCTGACTTTGATCTGTAATGACTTTCACAAAATAAGAGACACAAAAGAGGAATGTAAGTCACCTCAAGGTTTTCCCTGGGTTTTGATACTGGGATGGCTTTTTATTGTCAGCATTTGATTAAAAAGAAAGCATTTTTTGTATATAACTTTAAAAATGTATAATTACAATCCATGGAAAAATAATGAAGTAAATAGACTGTTTTGTAAATATTTTAAGTGACTATGAAAAAAGAGAATATGAAGTGGTTGTAGTTTTCATTTTCATCCAATAATAAGCATAAGGTCATCTGTGTTTATGTACTTTCATGCTGTGAAAGATAATTGTTGGTTTCTTAAAGCAACGGATACATTTTTCCATTTTGTTTATAAAGATGTGTCTAAATGGCAACCTCTTCTTTATCTGACCCCTCCTCCCCTTTTCCTTATGTCCCTGTTACAAGGTGCACAAGAAGGACAAAAAGTACAAGTGCATGGTGTGCAAGAAGATCTTCATGCTTGCGGCCAGCGTCGGCATCCGCCACGGCTCACGACGCTATGGTGTGTGCGCAGACTGCGCTGACTCGCACCAGGCCACTCAGGAAGGCCTGGAGGCCATGGAGGGCATGGAGTTCCCCCGCGATGAGGACTTCGAAGGGGAGGAGGGTGAAGACCTCGAGGGGGAGGAACCTACTGACAACGACCAATCAAATTGGGGCGAGGGCAACGCTGGTGCTGCCCTGGAGGAGGACTAGAATATTAGCAAGCTTGATAAACAAACGAGAAAAAAAAGTTGATGTTTAATATATATGTATACAAAAACTAGCTGGTAAACAATCAACTCCAAAGTGCTATCAAACCTTGAGGTTACTTAATTGTGCAAGTATATGACAAAGAGATGGATTTAAAAAGCTTTGGTAGATGTTGAACTCCAAGATGTACAGATATTATTGTTTAAATGTGTCCAACTCTGGGCCCAGTGCCCACAAGCGAAAGAATCTAACGAAAAATTATGTGATGAATCAGGTTTTTGGTGATGTTTTTTTTTTTTTTTTTCCTGGAGAATTGGGTAAGGGGCTGATGTAGTTTTTGAGTTGGGGTAGGCCAATCATCTAAAAGAAAAAAAAGAAAATGTTAATTATTTAATTTATGAAGAGAGGTTATTATGGTCTTATCTAATGCTATAATTTTTATTTGTTGTTTTTTGTCTTCAGGCAGAGGCGTAGTAACGTTCATCTGCTCAGTCTGAAAGTATATTGCTTGGTGCTTGTAGAAGTACACAGAAGAACAGCATTATCACTGACAGGAAGAGTTTAAACTTGCTCTGTAGAACTTGTGTAGATGCGCTAAATAATATTATATTATTCTCTTCTATTTTTTTCTTTCCCTGCACAAATCTTGGAACCAAAAAATCTGTTTTGTGACTCTAAGGTATCTCAGCCATATTTATGATTAATTTAAGAGGGCTGTGATATTGTGCCAAACAGACCGCACACCAAGATTTAGCAGGAGACAAAAAACTACTGAATACGCTTAAAGACAGTGTGAGGGTTTCTTTTTAAGCAGGAAAAAAAGACGAAAAAAAAAGTACAAGGGGAAACGTTATTGCTAGCTCTATACAAATCACGGCGTCACAGTAACACTTTATTATTAAACAAAAAGCATTTGACTTTCACTTAAAGCTTGAATTTTTTGCCAAATGATTAACCGTTTGGTGCTGTAATGCTTGTTGCAGAATACTGGACCTACAGGCTATATATGATGATTATAATCATAAGGCTTACAAATGACTCAGTTATATGTAATGTAATCAGCTTAAACTATAGAACACTGTTGTGCTTCAGCGACTATCAGGTATGCTTTGCCATTGTTTGTTTTTAAGCTTATTTTATTTAATACACACACACACACATACCATTTTGTTGAACTACCGGCAGTACTTGTCATTGATGTTTTGCGGACCTACGTGGACACCCATACCTGTATGTTTGTATTTGGTACTGAGTTCTAAGAGAAATTACAGTCTATATATTTTGAATCACTTGAACGTTGGCAGCAAAGGGGGAGGAACGTGTGCAGAAAATGTTTGCAGTCTGAAAGAACTCCATTTTTCATGTGTAAAAGCTAAACAAAATGTCAGCCATTTAATTTAATGTAAGTTTTTTTTTTTTTTTAATAGGTCTGCCAGGTAGGAAAAACACTTTGTTCCATAAAAAGTGAAGCTCTATGGCGCCTCATAGACATGCACTTACTTTTGCGTTCATGAAAATAATTTTCATTTGTTTCTTTGCTTCCCCAAAAGCGGGTCTGAATGGAATGATATAAAAACTGTTGTCTTTTCTCCTAATGTGCAACTTTTTTTATTAGACATTTTGTGTATGTATATGTGTGTGTGTGTGTGTGTGTGTGCGTGTGTGTGGGTGTGTGTGTGTAGGTGTGTGTGGGTGTGTGTGTGTGTGTGGGGGT
>JAPQRP010000003.1:1209605-1220154 GCA_037367295.1 Apogon hyalosoma
GACCAGATCAATATCCCAGAAGTTTGACTGATAGGTTGCTATACTCTGATTAAAAAGTGTTCCTCTAATTTTTTTGACCAGTGTAGTTAACAGGTTTTATTTTTCATGTCACATCACATCCAATCACATAAAAATCACAATTCACTCACATTGTGAATATATTTGAAGAATTATATTTGAGTAGATTTGGAGGGTCATGGCCAAATGGTTTCATCATACTGTATGATATTTTTGACTTAAAGATGAAATTTAAAAACAGACAAATAAATAAAGGCTTTGGAAATTTAAAAATGAGCCTATATAGTATATGGGAATTTGTTTGTATCATTGGCATCCTGTTAGAATCATCTCTCATCTTTTCACAAGCCCAGAAAAGTAGGCCTGATTTCAGCTTTTTGATTATGCATTTTTCAGAGAACCCAAAAAGGAGTTGATTTAGATTCACCCATGGAGTTGGATCAATGACAGTGGGTGGAGTCACTTGTTTTTATGCTCAATTAATGATATTTTGTTTTGAAAAAGTAACTTTTTCCTGTTTTTTTTTTCTGATTTGATAGATAACCTTTGAAATCACTCTGAGATTTTATGAACGTTTTCATGATCAGTGAATATATATATATATATATATATATATAAAGGAAAATACCTGATTTCCATTGAAAAATGCAAAATGCAGAAGATAACTTTTTTAATAAATGGTGATAAATCACTTGGGAAAGACAGAACAATCACTGGGAAGTTGTGACTAAAACAGTTGTGGGTCTTTAAGGGTTAAATTTATGTTTGAGTACAGTACTTTATATACAGTGAACCTGGTGGACCTAAACAAGTACCAGGTCTAACAAGTTGTCCACTGCAGTACATCAGCTCCCACAATGACTCACCAAGTCAAGTGTGTACTTAAGGGATAACAACCGGGTGACACACAGCACACACTAAGAAAGAAAAATAACACATCCACAGGTGAACAAATGGCAGAGCTTCAAACGACAACACAAAACTTCAGGTAATGTCTGTGGTCTGTCAGGTTTAATCACATCTAGCAGAACTCATCAGGTACATAACAGGAAGACTAGAAATGGTCTGCTTTATTTCTCATGTACTGCAGTTAAACCCCATGAACTCAGTTCCCCTACAAGACAAAATACTGCCACCTGCTGGTCAGAGTCACTGTAACACTGTTGTGTTTTTCACTTAGCCAACACCAGGTGGCAGTACTTGTCTTTTCATTTTACCATGCAAAGGCCATAGCGAACTCTTACAAAACTGCAACTACTTCTGTGGTGACTTCCAAATGTTTTTTCCCCACATTTAACATTTCCCAGGTGATTAATCACGAGTTACTATTATTTCAGCGAAAATTACATATATACTGATCATGTAGATGTTCAGCCAGAGGTTATTATATCAAAACAGACAAAACTGCAAAAAAATATGTCATTACATGTACATAAAAACAAACATCTCCATCCACTGTCATTTATCAAAATCCATGGGTTTAACTGGTGAGTGAATTTTGCAAAGACGATGTGTTTCAATGTTCACAAGGAGCCCCTGAATTTCCAAATATCTGAGGCCAGCAAAAGGCTGAGAAACTGCATTTTACCAGAATTATTTAAATCTATTAATTGGATTAGATTGATTCAGCATTTATTGCCTATTTTAGATCAGTAGATGCTTTAGGTTGTTCAGGTCTTCAAGGATTAAACATTTTAAGACTTAGGGTGGATACCTGGATACCCAGTGTGAAAACATTTTTAAATGCAGTAGCTAAGTGTCTTTACACAGGTCCTGATTTCACTGAGAAAAAATAACATATTAGCCAAAAGAAAGAGAAAAAAGATATTTCTTGTAAATGAAAGGTTTATTCACAAAACTGGAATTGTGTCACTAAACCAGTGTGCAGAGTTGTATTGTTTCGCATTTCTTGGAACTCTTTCTAAATGTTGGTATAACATATTATGTGTAAAATACAAAGATTTTAATAGTTTATAGTCAAACAACAATAATGGGAGCTATTACAGCAAGCTAATACTTGCACCCCAAGGAAAACTCTGTATTTACTGATCAACTAATGTTAAGTTGTGGATTTCCACTGGTGCTGTGAAGTGATTCCCTGATGGATGGGTGCCTTCCTAGCGTCTAAATTCTTAAAAACTGTCATTTAATTCTTATGTTGAGATCAAGAGCTGAAACACTGAGTACTTCATTTAAATGACACAATCTATGTGAACCACAGCACTAGGATTGGTCACATGACCAGTCATCACAGTCTTAATCTATTCAGCAAAACGGAATTGATAATTAAATATTTTCAGGGAACATGAGAAAAAAATATTTTATGAATGTTACATAAAATCCAATCCTTCAGACCAGTAGTGTTGATGTCATATGAAAAACTATGATAAATAATAATAATAATTATAATAAAAATAGTAATAGAATTAATTTATATAACAAACTTAAACATTCATCTTCTGAACCCACTTTATCCTCATTAGAGTCACAGGGGTTGCTGGAGCCTATCTGCCTATGGGCAAAGTTGCTAGTTCTTTGGATGGTGGGAGGAAACCAGAATACCCAGAGAAAACCCACACAAACATATAAACTCCACACAGAAAGGTCCATAGTTGGAACTGAACCCAGGACCTTCTTGCTGTGAGGTAATAGTGCTATGCGATGCTACGCTATACTGCATCCCCATGTCACCCCAAACTTAAATAATAAAATCTAAAATGCAACCAAAATAGCAATAGCAAAATATAAAAATAAGTAATGGAATTCAATAAAATAGCATGTAAACAAATAGAAGAATTTTAATTAAATACATAAAATAATAAACAAAATATGAAAAATAATAAAACACATTACAATGATAATAGTCATAAATAAGATAAACTAAACTAAATTAATTTAAAAAATCAAAGTAAAGAAATAATGAACCAACCAGTAATTGCTAATAATATAATTTTTTTAAAAAGTTTGGATCTAGTGGTGATGGTCTCAGCTCCAAGATGAAGTGTAGACAATGCTTCTAAAAGTCCTGGCCCCTACAGACTTTTATTCAAGTTTTCAATAAAAAAATTCTGAGTCAATAATTTGTTGTTTTATTCAGTCCTCTGCTAAGTGAACTGATCCATCTTTTCCACCGTTAATCAGATCTCAGGTCAGATGGAGGCTTTGACCTCTACTGTGTCAGGCTTCTATTGACAGGTCTGATTGTCACCTTACTTGCCTGCTGAGTTGAATTTCCTGACCTTCTATTTGTTCAGTAAAATTAATTTCTTCCTGACAGTTAGCTCCACTGTAGTTGTGGTTAATAGGTTACATTAACAACTCTATAAAATTATTTTATTGTTTGACTATGATCACTGTTTTACTGAGTCAGTAAGTTGGTGTTAAACATTAGATCACCCATGACACTGGCGCTGATCCCTAAGGTTCCTGTGCTCCACCCATTTTCTCCAGATGTTGTCACATCCAACTCCTACTAGCCAACATGATGACAACCTATTGGCTTCAAAACAGCAGTTCAGAAACCAGTGGGTGATGTCACGGTTCCTCCATCCACTAATTCTGTACTGTTCATGGTTTGGATTTATCCACAGTGTCTGATGGTCCATTTGGTCCACTTCTCTACTGTGGTTTATATCAGAATCTAAAAGTTTTAACACAGAAAAAAAAAAAAAAAAAAAAAAAAAAAAAATTCTCCAATTTGTTTCAGGCTGGAAACAGACTGAAGCAAATGCAAAGAATGCATCAACAGTCCAATTTACTCATGTCTTTGTAACACTGATATTTTACTGCAATGCACTGGACTGTAACTCTAACACTCAGCAGTGTCTGGGCCTTATTCCAGTGTGTTTATTTCCTCCAGGGGTATCAGTGCTCCAGTGTGTTTGTGTACACATGTATGCACAGAAGTAGGCATCAAACATCAGCCTTGTGGGCAACCACACACTGATCTATTCTTTTCCCTGTTTGTGCATGGGTATGTTTGTGCGTGAGCTCACAGGACCTTTTGTGTGGGTGTCTGTCAGCAGTGTTGTCTGCTGGCAGGCCCACATTGTGTCCAACCACTGCTCCTTATTGACACAGGGCCCCCGGTTCTTCGTGTTCCCATGGCCCCCCAGCCGTGGCAGACGGAAGGCTGAAACCGGAGCCCCAGACCTGGGGAGAGTTTGTTTACACTCCCCTATCTCTCCCCTGGTGCTCCTGGAGCTCTTGTCCACTGGGACGGAGCTAAACTGATGGCTGCATTGTGCAAGTGTGTGTTGGTTGTAATGAAGGAAAGCTTGGTGGCTGGAAGGTGATGAAGCTGTATGCGTATGTGTTTGAATTGTAGGTAAAAAGAAAAAAAAAAGTTTTTGTATTAGGTGGAGAGACAGGTAATCATGTGGTCACAGCTGCAACTGGTGGTAGTCAAATACCGGTGTGTGTGTGTGTGTGTGTGTGTGTGTGTGTGTGTGTGTGTGTGTGTGTGTGTAACCTCTGTGACATTTTCTCTCCTTCATCGTCCTCTCTGTCATGGCTTGATACTTCACAGTGAGGCACTCAAAGGTCAAAGAGAGAACCAAACATTAGTGCAGACGGTTATTCTCTGATCATTATTATCTTCTTACTGACGTGCTGTGACCCCTCAGCTGCTGTTGAGTCAAATCTGGTTCCCATGCACAAAGCGTTCCCTGCAAGATGACTTAATACTGCACTGACTGCACAGTCCACATTCAAACTGCACATTTACAACTGACAGGGTGCAACAGTTTGTGCAGCTGAATCAAACAAGAAGCTTATTTGCTAGTCTGTGTAGTCCTAGCTCTGTATTAAGCATATTTAAGTGTTTCAGCATCTCCTTTTCTCAACTGTCAGGATGGCAATTTTCTGATCCTTCTATGGAGAAGCTACAGCTTTTCTTTCCTCAGTGGTAAAGGCTTATGGATTCAGGGGTTAAGCTACCTTCACTGCTTTTCTGATGTGCCAGAATGGATGAAAAAGGGTTTGAACTCTGTTGAGTTGAATCGTGTTAGCTCTGCTGTGGTCTGTTCTTCAATTCATGTTTTGTCTTTAGTTCACAAAGACCGCTGTGCAAGGACATAAATTATTACTTCATTTACCTTCCACTGAACTGAACAGAACACATAAAGGACTGGTAAAGTATGAAGATGTGGTAATACCTCATAAACGCCTTATTCTATATCAAGTAAGTACATGAAAATCCTGTTAAGCAGATGCAGTGGGCACTAATTTGCTATTAGCTAAGATGCTAACATTCGATAGCACCAAACATCCTGATTTTCTTTTTTTTATTAATACTTGTAACTTCACTTATAAGCTCCATCCTCTTTCTCTATACTGTATCTTCACATGCAAAGTGGTAGAATATTTCCTTTGAAAACTGTGAATCCGCATGACATTTCCATTTCCCTCTGTTTACAAGCAAACATGAAAACGGAGATTTCCCAAAATCTCCACTTTGGCTGGAGTTCTTAAAAACCATCGTTTTCAGTGCATGTGCCCATCATTGTCATGTAAACAATAGGCACAAATACTGTAATAGTTGTGGTTTCTTATAAAGAATGCATGTAGACAGGCGCTTGACTTTACCTTCAGAACCAGGTGTTTATTAACATATAACAAGCCCAACATAGGTAGCCTTCATATCAGTAGAACAGTGGCTCACTTCATAACCGTAACAACTTCTGTATTACTCCGCCTCATAGGCTGTAACATTGACATACGTATAAGTGCACAGCACACTATATACTACAAATATAGTCATATTTTTTTCAGGTCATAGCTAGTGATGCAAAATGAAGCAGCAGTGTTAGGACAGTAAAATTACACAGCTATCACACTTTGGCAAAAAAAATATGACTTAGGCAATTATGCTATGAGGCTACCAATACGGGAAAAATACCCACACACACCACTTTTCCTACAGCAGAAGTCTCTAACTCATGGCCTGGGGGCCAATTGAGGCCCGTGGGATGATATTTTGTGGCCCTCTACTTTACATCAAAGTTTAGTGTTAGTGCAGCCGCACCTAGTTCTCAAATGCATCTTTTTGGTGAGTCTTGCCACGCTTTTATTTTATGTATTTTTATTACTTATGGGCTACCATAGAGAGTCTTGTGAGAGCTTCCGGCGGCGTTTGTTATCAACGGTTGTCAAGCCAGCCAACCACAAGTACCTGGGGAAGTATGAACGTTTGTCACTTACTGTAGTTGAAACATATTCCGGAGTGACACCAAGTGGAAAGAAAATATCTTCCATCACCCAGATCCAGTCATGTCTCTCTCAAAATGTGCTGTGAAGAGAAAGGTTGGCGATGAGCACAGGAAATTTCAGGAAAAGTGGGAGACGGAATATTTTTTAGTGGAGCACAGGGGCACCCCTACAAGTCTCATATACACAGAGAAAGTTGTGGTGTATATGAAATACAACGTCTGATGTCATTACTCAACTAGACATGCTGAGGAGTTTACAAAATACCAGGGAGATGAGAGAAAGAATCGGGTCACCAATCTGAAAAAATGCCTATTGAGTCAACAAGATTTATTCAAGAAAGCAAGCAAAGAGAACGAAGCAGCAGTCAAAGCTAGCTACATGGTGAGTGAGATGATTGCTTGGGCTGGGAAGCCATTCAAAGAAGGTGAGTTCATCAAAAAAGTGCATGTTACTAGCTGTGAGTAAATTAAAGAAATTGTTTTTGTGGAATACTTAATGTGGCCAAACCTGACCCAAACTCTACCTCCAGTGGCCCCCAGGTAAGTTGAGTTTGAGACCCCTGGCCTACAGGTTTATAAGTCTACTTTATTCCATGAGCAAATGGAACGGATGAACTCTCTTGGATGAGAGATGAAACATTTTCAAGAATAAAACCAGTCCATTTGAACTTCGAAAAACTACTAAGGATGTATTTCTCTTCTAAATCTTTGACCATTAATTCCAAAAAAATATCAAACACTGCAGCTTTGACACCTGCTATAATTAACACATCATAAATTACATTTTATGACTATTCTTAAAATCAAAAATGAAACGACAATTAAATGTGTAATGTAAAGGTGCTAAAATGTGTTTTACTTTGAGGGTGTTGAAATTTTAGTTTTAAATATTATGAATGAAATCCTCCAGATCTCTAATGTTCTTGCTATTTTCAATTTTAATATAAATCATCCTAGCTGTTACATTGTCATGGGCACAGCAGGACAGGATACTGCAAGTAAATGTTTTCTATCCATAAATGGCTGGTGCAAAACCTCAATAGTTACATTCCCCTTCCTCTCTAAAACATAAATTAAGGACTAATCACACATTCATTACCATCAGGTAGTATATTTGTTCATTCTAAAGAGGTCTGCAGTTCAAAAGGTGTCGAAAATTAAGTCAAATTTGACATGTGACACTAAAAACAGCCTAAATGGAACCTGAAGGAATTTTAGTAGTTACAGAAACTCAAACGAATCAAAGCTATGCCACCATGCTGCCTCATATGATGCTGTACCAGGTCAAATTTCATTAAACCATTGAATACAGAAAAGTTCTTGGATTGTCTGAACACATGACTTGTCTCTTCAACATTATGTACATATCCACTTCTTTTTTGCAATTTCTTTTTTATGTCATGTATACTTTTTGGGTATTTAAGATGGCTTCACTGCATGTTTTTCTTTAGAAGTCTGAAGGAGACTTTTTAACATATTTACATTTATTTACATATGAAACATATAAGCAGTTCAAGTTTTAATAATAAAAAAAAACAAAAAACCTGTAAAACCTTTATTCTCTTCTCTCTTACCCACTGTAAAAGGAAGAAAAAGTGTATCTTGGAGAAAACAGAGTCACCCAGATTTCAGACCACTTCATGAAGGAGTGGATAAGCATATTGTGGTGATGGGAAACACTGAAGAAATAAAACCTGTGTGTTTGTGGGGGTGGAGGTAGGCTACCTCCTTCTGGCTACTTGCACAATGAAGCTTTGGGCAGCTAAGTGTGTGCATGGTTTTGATGTATTGTGTGTGTGTTATGGCAGGAGGACACACACATGGCTGAACTGGCGGGCTTTGCTGTGTGAACCTGGCAAGGGCACACAGATAAATACAGCACACACAAGGGAAAGCATTACCATGTGAAAACGAAAGGGTAATTAAGATGTGGAAAGTTTACTGGCTTGTGGTGTGGTGGCCTCTTTTCTGTCCCTTTTTTTCAGCCTTGCTTTATTTAGGGCCACCGTCTCCAAGTTAAGTCCAACATGACCAGCACATGTACAGTAACACACTCACATTCACATGAACACATTGTGCAAATCTGTGGTTGTGCCAAATGTTGACTTCTTGCCTTAAACTTCCCTCCATCTTGTGTTCACTGCCTTAATTTGAGAGTTGTTTACTGGTGAGTATCAGTGTTTATCATTCCTATTTTAGTGACATCTAGTACTGAGTGAAGAGCATCTGTGTGTGTGTGTGTGTGTGTGTGTGTGTGTATCGGCATGATTCTTACAAATGTAGATGTTTTTAACTGTCTAATTTGGTACCTACAGTTGAGGAATAGTCCCATCTCTACATTAAATATCTCAGCAATTTGATAGGGCCAATATTTCCTTAGATATTAGTCAATTTGGAAAACAATTGCCTTTGCGTCTTCAGTCCGACAATCACAGATCACTACTCTCCCCTGACAACCATGGACCACAATAAACAAACACACACACACGCACGCACGCACACACACACACACACACACACACACACACACACACACACACACACACACACACACTGGTATTTGACTACCACCAGTTGCAGCTACAACCTGTGGTTCCCCACGGGTCACATATTAGTAAATATACAGTATATTCCTTTTACAACACTGTGAAACATGTTTCTTTAAACTGCTCATCAGAGTGATATTGTTTCCCCACCCCCCGGAGGGGAAGGTCAAGGGTATTTTTTTTTGGTTCAGTTTTTTTGTTTGTCTGTTTGTTTGTTTGTTTGTTTGTCAACAACTTTACGCAAAAACTACAGGACCAATTTAAATGAAATTTTCAGGAAAGGTGGGAGGTGGTCCAGAATAGATCACATTAAATTTTGGTGAATGTAGGTAAAAAGTCAAGGTCACCAAAAATGTGTTTTCACAATAAGAGATAGGGCAAATCAGGAATTTCCTGTCATTACTGTATATTCAATTTTGCATATAGATTCTTTTTGCTATCACTGTTGATGTGCATTGACATCAGAACCTTGAAGGCCAGATTTGAAGACTCTAGGTCAATGATCAAGGTCACAATAAAGGTACAGATGGAATTTTAGATATAACTATTGAACTATTCATCTTAGAGACTTCCAATGAGCAACAAAATGCTTGTCTTTCAATTTTGCATCTTATGGTATGTCACTTGTTTGTTTCATTAACACTCTAGCAGCAAAACTATTGGTTAAATTCATACCGAATTGGGTTTATAGATTGCAAGTGAGAACAGATCAGAATAGATATTACATTTTGGGAACAGTAGGTCAAAGCTAAAAGTTTTTATGAATTTTTAAAATCTTTTTATCCCCCATTCACTTATAGTGGGCAAAATTTCATGGTCTGTAGCAGCAAAATTATTGGTTCAATTCATACAAAATTGGTTTAACAAGTTGCCAGTGACACAGAATAGATGTCATTACATTTTGGGAAAAGTAGGTCAAAGTTTAAATTTTTATGATATTTTTTTTAATGTATTTTTTTCCCCCCCCCATTTACTTATAATATTCAAAATTTCAAACATCTGTAGCAGCAAAACTATTAGTTGAATTCATACTAAATTGGGTTCATAGATTGCCAGTGACCCAGAATAGATCTGGTTACATTTTGGGAAAAGTAGGTCAAAATAAATTTTTTTTCAAATTAATTTTTTTTTTCTCCCCTTCACTTGTAATGGGTAAAATTTCAAATGTCAATAAAGCCATCTATTTTGTTTAAATTTACTTAAAAAATGGCCCATATATAGAGGCAGTTGATAAGCTGACATCAGCACATGCATACACATGATGACATCAGCTGGATCGATGCCAAAATAAACTACAATACGTGCGAGAGGCGGGGTTTGTTGTGCCTGGAACGACTTGCTGTCTTTGTGCTGCTACATGTCATCCCAGTGTCATATATTGTGATGTCATGCTTGACTATGTAATACACTGCTGCAAGAGTTTTGGAATACAGTAATTAATAATGATTAGGTTTAAAAGGATTTAATTGATCAAATGTACATTTCTGCTTGTGTAAATCCACAGAAATCTGAATATTTTTTTTCCAACAGCAATCTGCAAAAGCACATAAAAACACATTACATCAGTGACAAATACCATTTCCATAGAAATTTTGACACAAATCTGTATGTGTGAAACGGTTAGTAAAGTGGTTCCCAACCTTTTTTGTCTCTGACTTCATTTTAACATCACAAATTTCTGACAACTCAAACATTCCAAATGGATACATATATATATATATATATATATATATATAATTTATTTATTTATTTATTTTTTTGCTAAAAGTAATTTTG
>JAPQRP010000003.1:1240105-1253657 GCA_037367295.1 Apogon hyalosoma
CACACACATACATACATGCATACATATATGAGACAAATGTCAAAATGCAAAACATGTTAACAGACAGATGTACAAGGTAGTTATTGTAGAGTTCACTCGTACTGTACCTATTTAATCTAGCAAACATGTTTTTGATTGGGGGGGGCAGAGTACACCACAGGGAGAACATGCAAACTCCACAGAGAAAGGCCATGGTCCTATTGGGAATTGAACTCAGAACCTTTTTGCTGTTGCACCACCATCCCATGTGTACTCTGCAAGAGTTTCACTTAGTTCTTTATATATAGGTAGGGACAAAACTGCTCCTGTAAAATGTGCAACGTAAATAGACTGAATAAATACACTTATTTATTCTTGTTCTATTTTTACCTCTTTTTTTAAGTGCATGGCATTGTTAATAGAGAATTGGTATCTCAATTTTCTGTATGTCCTGGGTATCTAGTAAATTGACAATAAAAAAATCTCTGAATCTTTGAATTTTGAAAAGGGCATGTCTCTATTGGCAGAACACAAATCTACATCTGTAGTTACTTTAGTACTTTAACTACAATCACATCTTTTCTGTTTATACACAAATGAGCTTATCATTACTTATTTATGTAAAGGAACTAAACATTACTTCCACCTGTATATGTTTATTTATGTCTGCCCAACAAAAACAGACTTTTCATTCCTCTCTTTATAGCATATACATTTTTTAAATTCCTTGCATATCTTTGTGATCTCTTCCCACTAATGCCTAATCATCATTTAACCATTACTGTGTGTGTGTGTGTGTGTGTGGGGGGGGGGGGGGTAACTGCTGCCCCACTGTGGCCCTGACAGCTGAGTGTGCCCACTTTCCCATGGTTTCTGAGGCTAAAGGTCACAGTGCAGCTACCACCGCAGTTGTTACAACCCCTTGCACACAAGGCCTCTCCTGTGTGATGAGCATGTCATAGATTGCATGTGGCTGAAACAGGAGAGCCGATGAGGGGGCCTTGTGTGAGTGTGTGTGTGTGTGTGCGTGTGTGTGTGTGTGTGTGTGTGTGGGTGGGTGTGTTTATTTGTGAATGTAACACAACAATCACTCGCTGAAACAGGCCAACACAAGGTTCTCATGTTTGTTTGAAACTTTGTGTGTATGTTTGTGTGTGCATGGAAGGCAACTAGTAGCCCCGGTAACCATGATCATGGTCTTGCAAGGGTCCATGAGGCCTTGTGTTTGTTTAAATTGAATGAGTGTGGTGTGTATCTGCATGTGTGTATATGCTTAACCCTCCCAACCTTCACTGGAGCCTTCATCTTTGAACTGTTGGTATTTGAAATTTAAAGCTTCCTCCTTTTCTTTAAGATGAAAATATGCTGCCCTTCATTTGTTTTTCTTACCATCTTTGTTTTGGTTGCCACATCTCCACTCCTGTGGCGCTGAAACAACTTCAAACCAGCAAAGTTAAAACACACACACACGTCACATGAAACTCAAACTTGGCACTGAGCATTGGGAAACCTTTTGACCTCTCCCTCTGTTCTGCTGAGAAAGATATAGAAACAAACTTTGGAGAGGGCGGATAACCAGTGCAGGTGCAGGTGAGGTTTTTCGTTATAGGCATTGTGTTTTCTGCCAGGTGGATGGCAACATGTTAGTACTATATCAAGTGAGTTTTAAGCTCCTCTGTATACTTAATTATTCTCTTTTAACACCCAGGAAAACAGAGAGTATGTGAAGCTTTTGATGTCACCACTCCACCCACAGGGAAAACCAT
Source organism: Apogon hyalosoma (assembly GCA_037367295.1). NCBI lineage: Eukaryota > Metazoa > Chordata > Actinopteri > Kurtiformes > Apogonidae > Apogon > Apogon hyalosoma. The sequence goes on from JAPQRP010000003.1 coordinate 1,241,851, forward strand.
CAAGACTCAAATCTCTTTTACTTTGACTCACTGTAGATGCATGTAAGATCTTGACTCGGGCATAAATTGTTTTCTTTGGAGCTGCCAGTATACAGAAAGCCAAGCCAGGACCAATAAAATAATTGCTGCAGGCTACTTTTGAATAATTTGACAGACTGCTTTATTACCCTTGGCTAGAAACCTCCTTTATAAGACATCCACAACTGAGGTGTGCGAATGGTTGAATAGAGCCTTTATCTTGTTATCAAAAGCTGACTTTCAGACACAGGTGGCTTTTGGCAGCTAAGCCACACCACACGTCAAATTGGACGACTGCAAAACAAGTTGATTGTTAACATGTTGAAAGGCAGCTTCATAGAGGCATTCGGTGCCTCAGTGTTAAACTGTGCTCTAATCCCACAGTGTTTAGCTCTGATCTGCCAGGATTTAGTCTGCTAAGGCTGAGCAGTGGCGCAGGTGCCGGCTGATAAGACCTGGGATTCACATAGATGATGAGAAAGTGGAAGTAGGGGGGTCGTGGGTAGGTGATGAGTGTAACAAGCAGCCCATGGTCACTAGGGAAAGGTTAGATACAACATTTGGGACTTTTAAGAAAATCATATAACAATAGTGGTTGCATTACATATGCAATGCATCCTTCCTCAACATGACAGTTTTTGATGTCACTGGGCAACATAGGTAAAAGTTAAAACTTAAAACTGCATAAACTAAATAATAATAATAATAATAAAGCATTTTAAATCAGTGCCACTGAGCACCAACACAGCTTTAGAATTAAACTAAGTTCAGTGTGTGTACACTACACCCTAACTTAAGATAGGACTTAAGTAAAAAGAACTTTTAAAGTTGCTATGAACAATATAATGTCCAATGTGTCGAACCTGACTTGTGGAGTTTCCCAGGGTTCTGTTCTGGGGCCTGTTTTTTTCTTGTTGTAACTGATGCCTCTTGGTCAGCTGATTTGTGGTTTTAAATGTGTCCTCTCACTTGTATGCTGATGATATTCAGTTATATTGCTCTTTCAATGATTTTCAATGACAATGAGTTTCACTTTTAGCTGTGTTCTTGAAATGTGTATCTGGCATCAAAAACTGGCTCTTTTCAAGTTATCTTAAGATAAACTTAAGCAAAACAGAAACTCTGATCATTACTCCTGATAAAAAGATCCCTGTGATCAAAAAACACCTTGGTGCTCCGGGCATGTCTGTTAAAACCAGCCTCAGAAACCTTGGGATTGTGTTCGATCAGGCTGAGGATGTTGTCAAAATCAGATCTTGAAATGATCATTCACGTTTTCATCTTGTTTCATATTGATTACTGCAATTCTGTGTTCACTTACTTCAGTAAGACGACTCTCAACAGACTTCAGGTAGTACAGAATTCTGCTCCTAGACTTTTGACAGGTACGCCCAGAACAGCCCACATTACCCCCATTTTGTCAGTTCTTTAGTGGCTTCCAGTCAAATTTTGTATTGACTTTAAAATTTTAGTCTTGACTCTCCGGGCGTTGCATGGTCAAGCCCCCCAGTATTCGTTGGCATTAAATAAAAAATAAACACCAGAAGAGTGCAAATGTGTATTAATATATGGCTCTGACCTGATGGAGAACATTATTCGGAATTAGATCCGAGGTCTGTGGAGGTGCAGCTTGGTCTCCTGGTTCACCATGGTTTAGAGCACCTCCAAGACCCACAGGAACTGGGCTTGGAGGGCTTGATGTGAGCAAAGCGGAGATTGGAGGTCGGAGCATGGCTTGGTTTTGAGTTCTGTAAGCAAAACTAGTTCTATGATCCTTAAACAGAACTGGTTCCTTAAGCATCATATGCTCAAGCTGTGAATGTACAGGCTGTAACTGATGCTATTTTCATTACTTATGAAATACATTTCAATTTAAAAGAGCAATAGATTATCAATTGACCTCCCAGAAACATAACACAAGGGAGAAGTGAGTTTAACGTGGAAGGTGGAGCCGACATTGGAGCCAGGACAAACCCACCAACACACTCTGATCTCCTGGAGCTCTTATTTTGGTAGATTTTGAATTTGCATTTTAGCTAAATATTTAGTTTCACCCAAAACATTCAGATTTAACATTTAGATTTATATTTAACATTAACACAACATGACAGTGTTGCCAGCAAAGACTCTTACAGGTAGCATACAAAAAAATAACTCACTTCTATCCAGTGGACCTTGAACAAAATCAGGTTAGCTCTGTTGTAGCTGAAAACTTTCAACCTTTGTCAAGCTTACCTGATAAAAACTGGGATCCACCTGTCAGTTTGGATTACCTCACCACTGAACAACAAGCTGTTGTCAAAGAAATGCTCAGAGAGGAATCAGGTCCATTTGCAAGGCACAAAGATGAAGTAGGCTACATCTAAAACCCTAAAATGGACATTAAATTGACTGATTAAATTCCAGTAGTGAAAGTCTACAATGCAGTCCCTTGTGCTCTTTGTAATGAGGTTAAGACTCACATCTAAGTCCTGCTGAACAAAAGTTTCATTCGCAAATCAACATCACTTTATGCATCTCCAGTGGTGCGTGTAAGGAAATGTGATGGAAGCCTAAGACTTTGCAATGATTATAGGGGCCTTAACAAAAAGGCAATCGCAGACAGGCACCCTACACCACGCAACCAGAAGATACTTGATGGACTTGGGGGCAACATGTGGTTTAGTGTGTTAGACCAAGGAAAAGCCTACCATCAAGGTGAAATCAGTGAGGAATCAAATAAATACACAGCCTTTTCGATTCCTTGGGGGCTGTACGAATGGAACGGGATTCCATTTGGTCTTACCATCGCGCCCTCAACTTTTCAGCGTAGTATGGAGGAAAGCCTGGAAGGCCTTAGGGACAAAATATGTAGTCCATACTTGGATGATGTCTTAGTGTACAGTAGGACATTTGAACAGCACATTGAGGATTTGAGATCTGTCCTAAAACAGCAGCAAGATTGGAGAATCAAACTGAGACCTGACAAATGTGACTTGTTCAAGAATGAGGTGCGCTATGTTGACAAAATAATATCATATGAAGGATACAGAATGGACGATAAAGAGGTATCTGCACTCCAGGCACTCAAAAATACTCCTACAAACATCAAAGAACTATGCAATTGTTAGGGTTGTTAGGATACTACAGGAGTTATGTACGAGACTTCTCAAGACATGCGAAGTGCCTTTACGACTTGCTCTCAGCCAACCTAGCCCCAGACTAATGGTCACAACCAAATATTCATCCAACCAAAACGTGGCAGTCTACACCCACTCAAAAAATAATATGGACTGATATTCACCAAAAAGCACTGAACTATTTGGTTGATGTTTTGACTAACCCACCTCTTATAGCCTACCCTAGATTTGAGGATCCATTCACTATGCACATCGACGCTTTGGAGGAAGGCCTTGGAGCGGTCCTCTACCAGAGACAGGATGGCAAACTCAGAGTTGTTGGGTATGGCTCACGGACACTGACACCAGCAGAGAAAATCTATAGACTACATTCAGGTAAACTTGAGTTTTTAGCAATCAAGTGGGCTGTTACAGAACGCTTTAGAGACTATTTGTTTTATGCTCCCTCTGTGACTGTCTATAGTGACAACAATCCTGTGATTTATGTTTTAAGTACAGCCAAACTAAATGCTACAGGACATAGATGGGTCTCTGAGTTAGCTGACTTTAACATAACACTAAAATATCGACCTGGAAAAAGTAATATTGATGCTGACTTCTTGTCCCGAACACCTGCCAGTATGGAGACTTATATGGACAAATGCACTGAGCAGTGTTCACCTGAAGTTTTAAGTGCAATACTTAACGCTGTTGAGTCACAAAAGGCACAGGATATGGATTGGATCTCTGCAAGAACTGTTGCAAGCTCAGTTGCAGGACCCTGCAGTTGCTCATGTACTCAGCCTAAAGCAATCAGGAAACAAATTAGACAAAAGAGTAACACACAAAGACTCTGCTAAGATAAAACAATTACTACATGAGTGGAAAAGACTTTATGTATCTGATGAAGGACTTTTAACTCGTAAAACAGCAACATACAACCAAATTGTTCTTCCAGACAAATACAAAGAACTTGTGTACAAGTACCTTCATTGTGAAATGGGTCACTTAGGGGTAGACCGTGTCATGAACTTATCTAGAAACAGGTTTTACTGGCCTGGTATGCAGAAAGATATTGAGTTTTTCATTACATGGGTGTGCAAATGTAACATTCAGAAAAAGCTGACAGTTCAAAGTAGCGCCCCTATGTGCCATGTACCTGCTACAGCACCGTTTGAAATGGTTTCAATAGACTGTCTTCACTTTGAAAAAAGCAGGGGAGGGTATGAGTATATTATGGTGATCATGGACAACTTCACAAAGTTTGCCCAAGCATACCCCACTCATAACAAATCTGACAAAACTGCAGCTGAAAAGATTTTTCATGATTTTGCTTTAAAATTTGGATTCCCTGGTAAAATACACCATAATCAGGGCACAGAATTTGAGAACCATTTATTCAAACAACTGCAGAAGTACACAGGTGTTAATAATTCAAAAACTACACCCTACCACCCACAGGGGAACCCAGCCAAAAGGTTTAATCGTACCTTGCTTTCAATGCTGCGGACCCTGGATGAGGAAAAGAAAGGAAATTGGAGTGACCATATAAACAAAGTTGTTCATGCTTATAACTGTACAACTAGTGACGCAACTGGATATTCACCCTTTTACTTACTTTTTGGTAGACATCCACATCTCCCAATAGACTTAGTATTTGGATTAAATGAGACAGAACAATATAAATCACATTAGGACTATGCTCAAAAATGGCAACAACAAATGAAAGAAGCATATGACATTGCATCCAAAAACATCAGAAAGACTGGAATATGTCAGAGCGGGGAGGGCCAGGAAAGTTGCGCTCATATTGGGAAAATCAAGTTCATGTTGTGGTCTCTCAAAAAGGAGACAATAGCCTTGTTTATGAGGTCAAGCCTGAATGTGGCACAGGACGAGGCAGGATTCTTCATCACAACATGTTGATGCCCTGTAATGCTCTGCCTCTTCCTCACAGTCCCAGGACTGAACCAAACAGCACTAAGCCAAAACACAGACTAAAGGACACACATCTGAGCAACAGAGCGGAGGATACAGAGAGCTTGGATGAGGAGGAACTTTATTGGACTCAGGAAGTAAGTTGTCACCATCAGCAACCGAGACAAGAGGCTCCTGGGAAAAAACATGTCAGAGCATCCTGCTGAATCTCAGGAACAGATTATGGACACTCAGGAGCTCCACACAGATGCTGAGAAGTTTAGGATGGACATTGTATCGGACAAGGACATTACTGAAATGGACATTCCCGAACCAACACAGACCGTTCCCTCTTTAGACCAGCCTTGTGGTCCAGAGGCCCACATGCCTGACACTGTGCTGAGGAGGTCTCAGAGAGAGAGAGAGACACCCACGAGAGACACTAACTTATGATGTACTAGGTCAACCTGTTCAAAGGACAATTGGACACTCACACAGTCCACTGTATGTGAGTACAGTTACTCCCATTTATAGACAATACAGCATGCCTTGAATATCTCCACAAATGCTTTTCTATCCAACCTTAATGCCTAATTATTGACTGGTTATGTACATAATATATTCTCTTTATCTTAGAGTTTGAATTGGTTATTGAAAAAATATAATGATACTTACCTGGTTTAACCATGATTTGTGACCTTGAAGTAAAATGTACTGCTAAACTCAGATTATGGAATGACAAAAAAATAAGGGTTTACGAGATATCTGATTAAGATACATGTCTTTATAAGTTTACTGTCTTAAGTGTAAAGTCTCCGGAGTAGCTAATGAAGTGATTGTAACATTTGTCAGAGTCATGTAATGTAAGTACTACTGAGTCAGCAACTATATACAGTATAGTTATGAGCTTAATGTTTGCCTATGTTATGAGTAAAAAGTGATTATGTCACATGGTGTTTAATGGTAAGATACAGTGGAAGTGAACATGCACTTTAAAGCATTTACTTTTTGTTTCCAGTCATACCTATTTTATGAGTCTGTCATAAAGTATGTTTTGAGTACCAGTATAATCTTAACCTTCTCCATGTTATGATGTATTAACTAATGTTAGAGACAACATTTATTTAGCAGGGGAGGATTGTGGCACTTGAATAAGGTAACTGGAAAAAAAACATAAAACTGTCAATACTGTGACAAATAAGTTATTTGTTACACTTACAATTCTTAAAACAATGGTTTAACTTCATTATGCCATTACACGCCTATACCAAAAGGTGGCAGTATAGCCCACGGAAGTGTTTGTCAAATAACAAGAAAACGAGAGCTTAAAACGATGCATGTATGCTTGAAGTGGGCAACGTGGTGCACTGTGAGCTGAGTTTAGCGCAGTTTGGAAGTAAGAAAGAGCTTGTTCTACACCTTGGTCTTTGAGTGATGTAACAAATGCACAAACAGAATTGATTCATTCAAATGAATTAGGCCCGAGCCGAGTAACACGGCGCAGTCTGCAGTGGGCGCATAGGGATGAACATGTCAGTGACGCAGTCGTCTTTCACCAACATTGCCACTCACACACACATTCACATTCAGGGCAGTGAAAACTTTCCGAGCATGTGCATGTCACGCACACAAACCGCATACTTACTCCTGCTTAGAATGAATGTGAGTCAATAGGCCACGCCCTTTGGGGGTCGGTCACATGAGTGTAAGTGCACGACATGTGACATTGGACCCCACAGTGACATGGGGGAGCTCGAGACCTTTCAGAAAAGGCCAAATACATGGTTGTCATGGAAACAGATATATTGTTCCTACTCAGATTATTATTATAAGGCCCGAGCCTAATAACTTTGCACAGAATTCAGAAGTGTGTAACACTGAATTTACATATAGGTTTTGTAGATGTCGGGAAAGAAATGTTGCGACAGCGCCCCCTTGAAAAGTGAAAATACATTGCACCAATTGTAGCACGTCCAACATAAAGTTTGTCATACAGCTATGAAAATCGGTACACAGATTGATCATCAGGAGACAAACAAAAAAGATTATTATGGCCATGCCCCTGAACAAACCAGAAGTCTGCCATGTTGGATTGAAATTTCCAAAATGCTGAGTCGGTGTTTTCGCTGTCATCGTATTTTAACTATCTCCTCCTTGGCTGTTTTGCCAAATGACATTAAAATTGGAGTACAGTATCTACACAAGTGGGGGATCAAAAGTTTTCCGATTTGTTGGGATTGGTACAACTGTTTTTGTGTGATGGGGTCGCAAAGTTTGCGAAGTTTTTTCAAAAATGTACCATTGCAAAATTTGCTTCAGTTCGGACATATGATCACCGATTTGGCTCAAATTTCACTCAGACGTCTACCTCCCAGGTCTACACTGATTTATCAGAAGAAATTTAAATTGTGCACTATAGTGCCCCCTACAAATACAAATGTACTAGAATTGCTTCAGTTTGAAGACACAAACACCAATTTGGCTCAAATTTGAATATGTTGTCAATGTCCCAGGCCTATACCTATTTATCGAAAGACATTTACATTTCGCACTATAGCGCCCCCTACAAAATTACCTATACAAAAATGGCATCAGTTCGAACATACCAACACCAATTTGCCTCAAATTTGAATCACTTGTCAATCTCAAAGGCCTACACCCATTCATCAAATGAAATTGAAAAAATGTCACACTATAGCGCCCCCCACAAATTTACCAACACAAAAATTGCTTCCGTTCGGACATACGAACACCGATTTGACTCAAATTTGAATCACTTGTCCATCTCCCAAACCTACAGCCAGTAATTAAAAGAAATTAATATTTTGCGCTATAGTGCCCCCTACAAATTTACCCTTACAAACATTTCATCACTTCGGACATACAAACACCGATTTGGCTCAAATTGGACTCAGTTGTCCATCTCCCAGACCTACACCCATTTATCGAAAGAAATGTAGATTTCGCACTATAGTACCCCCTACATAGTTATATAAAGGTGTGTGTTTCACAGAATGTCGAATCCAGCCCACGACCTGGTGTCCTCTTGCTGTCAGGTTGCATTGGCATTCGCGTGGGGAGGCAGTAGCTAGTGAGGGCGAGGGCCTTGACACCGCTTGTGGTTTTAATTGTTATTATTTATTTATTTATTATTTATTTATTTTTCTTCTCCTGCTCTTTGAGCTCAAATTACACCACCTGAACATGCACAAAAACTCATCAAACTTTGCACAAAATGCAAACATGTGAAACTTTGAATTTACATATAGGTTTTGTAGATGTCAGTAAAAAAAATGTTGTGACAGCATCCCTTCGAAAAGTGAAAATACATTGCGCCAATGGGAGCACATCCGACACAAAGTTTGTCGTACAGCTATGAAAATCGGTACACAGATTGATCATCAGGAGACAAACAAAAAAGATTATTATGGCCACACCCCTAAACAACCAGAAGTCCACCATGTTGGATTGAAATTTCCAAAATGCTGAGTCGGCGTTTTTACTGTCATTGTATTTTAACTATCTCCTCCTTGGTCGTTTCACCAAATGAGCTCAAAATTAGTGTACAGTATCTAGACAAGTGGGGGATCAAAAGTTATCTGATTTGTTGCGATCAGTGTAACCGTTTTTGTGTGATGCAGTCGCAAAAATTTGCAAAGTTTTTTCAAAAATGTACCATTGCAAAAGTTACTTCAGTTTGGACATACTATCACTGATTTGGCTCAAATTTGACTCAGACATCTACCTCCCAGCTGTACACCCATTTATCAGAAGACATTTAAATTTCACACTATAGCGCCCCCTAGAAATACAAATTTACTAGAATTGCATCAGTTTGAACATACCACCACTGATTTGGCTCAAATTTGAATCACTTTTCAATCTCACAGGCCTACACCCATTCATCTGATGAAATTGAAACAAATTCACACTATAGCGTCCCCTAGAAGTTTACCATTACAAAAATTGCTTCAGTTCTGACATACAAACACAGATTTTGCTCAAATTTGAATCAGTTGTCCATCTCACAGGCCTACACCCAAACATTAAAAGAAATAAATATTTCGCACTATAGCGCCTGCTACAAATTTACCTTTACAAACATTGCATCAGTTCAGACATACACACACCGATTTTGCTCAAATTGGACTCAGTTGTCCATCTCCCAGACCTTCACCCATTTATTGAAAGAAATTTAGATGTCACACAATAGTTCCCCCTTCAAATTTACCTATACATAAATGGCATCAATTCCAACATACCAACACCGATGTGGCTTAAATTTATGCCTGTGAGGCTGACAAGTGTCCCCCCATTCATTAGACAAAATTTAAAAAAATATTTGCACTATAGTGCCCACTACAAATTTACTGTTACAAAAATTGCATCAATTCAGCCATGCAAACACTGATTTGGCTCAAATTTGAATCAGTTTTCCATCTCCCAGGCCTACACAGATTCATTAGAAGAAATTGACATTTTCGACGATAGTGCCCCCTACAAATTTACCTTTATAAACATTGCAACAGTCCGGACATACAAACACTATTTTGGCTCAAATTTGACTCAGTTGTCAGTCTCCCACACCTACACTCATTCATCTGACAAAATTAAAAAAAAAATTTTGCACAATAGTGCTGTCTATTTATTTAAGTGTGTGTATCTTACAGAATGTGGGATCCAGCGCACGAAACGGTTTCCTCTCACTGTCATGTGGTGTGGGCGGTCGCGTGGGGAGGCAGTAGCTAGGGAGGGCGAGGGCCTTAGCACTGCTTGTGGTTATAATTCATTTTTCTTAAGGATACACACAAACCAGGGTTTTTAAAAGTCCTCTCTCTGAAAAGTGTTTGTGTGTGTGTGTGTGTGTGTGTGTGTTTGTGTATTTTTTTAATGTTCATTTTTATGACCTAAAATGATGTATACATGTGGATGATAAGCCCAAATATAGAGAAAAATATACACTATGCAAAATTTGTGAAAAAATTTTATGGGCAGGGTATTATGCACTAAAATGGGATGCAGCTATTTTAATTATATCAAATGTGTTTTCTTCCTTAACAAGCAAATCTGCCAGTAGTGATAAAGGAATGTTGTCTTCAAAAATGCCAACAACTGTCCCAATGAAATAAAGTTGCATGTTTTCACTATTCAGTGTGTGTCTTTGTATGACATTGCAGGTGCTGCAATGCATCTGTACACCAGTATCTCACCTAAACATGAAAATTTTTTGGAATTTGGGATTTAATGAAAACAACTAGAAACTTCTGATAATTCATCCTACACTTGCTTTGCTCATACAAGTAGCCCATAAAGCATTAACATAGCAAATATATGCTTATTTTGTGTCCACATATGACATGTCTTGCAGAGGACATACGATCCAGTCAGCAGTAATGGGTCATCACTGAGTTGTTATAATTTTCTGTTCCACAGGTAAAGTCGACCAAGAACAGAATGGACCTGTATGAGAGATGTAAACATGCAGAGGCATATAGCGCTCTCCTCACTGCTTCTTGGAGACTTCTAAGTTCAGTGATTATTTGTTGTATCAAGAGTTTTCAATCCATGCACCACCAGGAAGTAGCCCAGCTCACTTCAAAAAGCTCCAAGCATGAAATAAAAAATATAAATTCTCCCATCCAAGTTGAGGGGGGTATACAACAGGATGTGTAGTATTATGATCCTGCATCATCCTCAAAGATACTCGCAAAAGTTACGCATGGTTTAATGAGGCCCTGATATTACTGCAATTCTACTCAATACCTGAAAAGAAGTTAAGACAGATACAATCTTAGCTGTCATTAGAGAACATAAATTCATCTTCCAATGTTGAAAGTCTTTGATGTAAAGTAACAATGTGTTGTGAAGGAAGTTATTGGAAAGAAAACAGAGGGGGACATGTCTTTGTTTTGATTAAGGGGAAAGTGAGCTGGCTTTTTCTTAATTTCTCTCAAAACAGAGCTATTCAAACTGTCCAGACTATCGTGGTTTTTGTTTGTTATGACTCTTGAAGCAAAAATGTGTAATCTGGATTAAAATTGTTAATCTGGAACTCTGGGAGAAAAGCAAAAACAGAGGAAAGAAAAGAGAAAGGAAACGTGATAAAGGCCATAAACAAAAACAGTGCAATCCGAGAAAACTGAAAGGACAAAGACAGAGGAGATGACAGAAACTCCAGGGCATCTTTCCCATCCTTTTGAGCAAGTGTATTGTAGACAGTAATCCCATGTTATGACAGTGACATAGTTCATGTCTCCCTCCTTCCCACAGGTTGGAGGGATGAGTCAGAGTGAGAAAAACAAAGCAGCAGGCAGGAACCTGCAAGGATTACACTCTCATCATGTGGAAACTAGAAACTGCAACCGGAGCTACTGTAGCCTGTTCACTGACAACATCCACTGGAACCACTGGAAGAGTGTGTGTGTGTCTTTGAGAGACCACCACAGAGAGGTACAGAGACACCAGCTGTTGGGAGTTTATGAGAAAAAAAAAAAGAAAAAAAAGTAAAAAAGACATGTACTTAGCAGGTTAACTGATCAATCCAAAATTGCCCCGAGATGTGAATATGTGAGTGAATGGTTGTTCATCTCTGTATGTCAGGGTCTGTACCCCACTTTGCCCAGTGGTAGCTGGGATAGGGTCCAGCACCCCCACGACCCTCTCAAGAACTAAGCATTTCAGAAAATCAAATCAAATAAAATCAAATTTTATTTATATAGCACCAAATCATAACAGAAGTTATCTCATGACACTTTACATATAGAGCCAGTCGGA
>JAPQRP010000003.1:1267636-1281597 GCA_037367295.1 Apogon hyalosoma
GCAGCATCTGAAACTGACCACAATGAACATTTGAAAGATAAACAGTACCACAGTGCTTCAGTTTCAGCTTCAGAGTTAGTCATATCTGTGATTGTCTCGTAACTAACCATATATATTTTTTTATTCATATGTTTTTCATAGTTTTTTTTTTTTGGATCAATTACTAGAAGTTTCAGGCAACCCCACGTGGGGTCCTGACTCCAGGGTTGAAAAACACTGGATTAATGTTTCTTCGTCAATCTGTGATTTAAAAAAAAAAAAAAAGAAAAGCCAGATTTGAACAATACTGGTGGTGTGCGATACTGCATATTTTAGTATCAATCTGATACCAAGTACAGAGCTAGTATCGATATCATCTGTATCTTTCAATAATTAAGGTGGATGCATGATTGAATTGCTAAGTCTCAATTTGTAACAGGTGCAGTACAGACCCAGAAGCAGACCACAGACAGGTAACTCAATTCAATACAGTCTTTGAGTCCAGTAGACACAGGAAAAAAAAAAAAAGAGTTCAAACAGTCTATAGTCTTCTGCAGTTTTAGCAGCGCTCAAGCCAGGTATCTCACCAGAGAGGAGGTGAACACGGAGCCACACTGTGTTCAGGAATACAGCCACTGCAAACGAGTAGCTGACGAGGAGCATACGACGGGTGAGTCTGGGACAGGCAAGGATCAAAACCAGGAGAGCCGGACGAAACCAGAGGGCAAAAAGAAGACGTAGTTGGAAGCAGGTAGGTAACTGGGAAACAGACGAGAAGATGTGGTCAGGACAAAGGCAGGTACATTACCAGGAAACAGACAGGCAGATGTGGTCAGACAAACAGGCAGGCAAGGATTCAGGCAACAGTCAAGCAGAGCAGGTCAGGTCCAGTCATGGTCAGAAACAGAGTAAACAGGCAGGAGTAAATGCTGGAATGTCTTGTATGAAGCAGAAGAACAATCTGGCAAAGAACAGAGAGCAGAGCAGTGAATATATACACCTCACCTGATGAGCCACAGCTGTGCTCCCAGATGAAGGTAATAGACTGATGAGGAGGTGTGGCTGGGTCAAAGGGTCAGAGAGAGAAAAAATAGCAAACAGACGGAGATGTGACACAATTTTCATGACCTTTAAGTGTTTTGTGATGTTTCCTTTCTTTTTATTAAACAGTTAAAATCCAGGACAGTATTTGGATGAAGTTTATAATTAAATAAAAAATACTTTATTACCACAAAAATAAATAAATAAATAAAATGAAACAATACAGCAGTAACAAAGCAATTGTTCTCCATACATTGTCATGTCTGGAAGTGCATAAAATGATCACCAGGAAACAAATTCTTTTTTTGTGTTCAAAAACTGTAATACAAAAATGAAATAAAAATTATTTGTACTTTATAGCCTTTTTTACAAATTATTCAGCTTGCCATCTCATGTTCGGCCTGAAAATAAAATATAGCCAAATGGCGCTCCTCTTCCACATGGCATTCTTCTGTTTACTGTCTCAGTCTGTACAATGTCATGTTGTGTGTGTGCTGGTGGGCAGGCGCACCTGAGCTGGCTAGCTTGTTTGCTTTGCACTGCTGAGTCACGTGACTGCACAACACTGAAACATGGGGGGGTGGGGGGCAAAGTGTACTATAGTGGCGTATCTGGCGACCTGGCTGTTGCCTCTTTGACAAAACCGCAGCAATGTGTACAGGAGAAAAACTGAAAGTAAAGTATCGATCTCACCATGTTAGTTATACTTTTCTTGTTTCTTTTGTCCAGACAAGGTATAGTTTGTAGATGTTACCTGCTTGACAGTTTTGACCGTGACTCCAGTATTCCTCAGAAGTGTCATCCAACATGCTGCTGACATGTCATTTATCTGCAGATAGGCTCAACGGGACAGTGCATCTCCCGCCTTGGGTGGTCTCTGGAGGAAGGAATCCCAGGTGTGCGACAGGGTGTACGCCCCCTCATCCTGGTTGATGGTGCTGCTTGCCCGTTTCCTTTTTTCTATTGCCTCCTAGAGCCAATGTTTGACTTTATTTGTCTCTCATGTTATTATCTTGCCCTTATTCCGAGGCGGGAGAGGTATGGTTGGCTCGATGGGTTCGATGATTGGTCTGTCGAGCTGACCCGCTGATAAATGTCAGCGGCATGTCGGATGACGCTTCTGAGGAAGACTGGAGTCACAGTCGAAACTGTCAAGCAGGTAACATCTACAAAATAATACCTTGTCTGAACAAAAGAAAAAAGAAAAGTATAATTACTTTAATAGAAGACAAAATGAACATCACTAGCCTCACCACCTTAGTATCGATCTGATACAGATACCGACTTTGTATTGATATTATTGATATTTGGATCAATCCGCCCACCACTAAATATTATGCAGATGAAAAAAATGCAGTTCTAGAGATCAGTTTAATGGGCATCAGGTTTAAAAAAAAAAAAAAAAAGATTTCCCTGTCTCCAATTCAGTTGCCAAATGTCAAATTTTAGTTTTATCAGTCGTAATGGGAAATTCACAAATGAATAGTTCAAAAGAATTGATTCATTTAAGTGAATGAGTTTAATTGATTTGCGAACACAAATGAATCGATTCAGCAGCACTTTGCTAATATTGTTTACTGTCACATAAACTAGTCAGAATCACTCAGTTAGTCGGAGGTGGAAATGCTGTGTGACACACTGTGCAGCAGATAGTCTCCACCTTATCCATCTCTGATTGTATCGACTAGTTGCGGGTGATGGCGAGGTAGTGAACCATTGAATAAAAGTGCAGCCGAGTACAGCCGAGTCGCTGAATCAACTCGCTGAATTGTTCACAAATTGATGACTCACTTTCGCGATTCGCTGAGTCTAGTGAACCGCTGAAGGAGACTAGATACCCTTACCTTAAGAAGATAGAACAGAAGCCATATTAGATTATGAACAAACAAGGCGAATGTAGCAATCAGAAGTCAACTATTTTTGTAATGTTTAAAATGTTAAAGTTTAATTGCAAGAAAACATACTAATAAAATTAAATTAAACACATACAGCACAAAGTTGTTTAAAGCAACATAAAGTAGATAGAAATTTGCAAACATCCCCATCACGGCCACCTTAATGCATGGGTTTACTTGGGCTGAAGCCCAGGGGCCCACCGTTTTCAGGGGCGTACCATTTTTTGGACAGGAAGAAAGACCAGTGTCCAATGCTAAGGATTTAGACCAGTGCGGCTCCTCCAACTCCAGCCATGCTGTGTGCTACGTTGTGTCAGTTTATGGTAGTGTGTGCTGAGCCCAGTGACAGTTTGGGGTTTGTTGGCTGATGGGGTGAGCGTGGAAATCAAGGCATCGTGGGACACTGGGGCTAAACATTCATTCATTGTTCAGTCAGCATTGCCTTTTTCATTTGACTCTGAGACTGGTCATTTAATGGTTATGCAGGGAATGGAACTTGGCTTTGTTCGTGTGCCATGACATAATGTGGTCTTAGACTGCTTTACCTTTAGAGCACAGGTGTTAAACTCCGGTCCTCAAGGGCCAGTATCCTGCATGTTTTAGATATTTCCCTCTTCCATCACACCTGGAAGCCATTACATCATTATCAGGCTTCTACAAAGCTTGATGATGAGCTGATCAGTAATTGAACCAGGTGTGCTGGAAAAGGGAAACATCTAAAACATGCAGGATACTGGCCCTCAAGGACTGGAGTTTGACACCCCTGCTTTAGAGGGAGTGCAGTTTGGTCTACTGGCTCACCACCACCTGTTGTTGTAGGCAAACCTCTAACTACAGAAGTGTCCTCCCAGAGTTCTGTTGACCCGGACCTGCGTAGTGACACGCGTACTGAGTAAAATTATGTTTGATCCAGTCGCAATAACTAATGTTGATAAGGCACTGATTGATCCAGTTTCACTGTGTTTCCATCTGTGTCCAGAGACCAGTGGATTAAAACACAGAAATCAGATATGACTCTGTCTGCATTGTGGGACCAGGTTGTGCCACAAGACCAAATAGTGCTCAGGGTTATTTTGTTCATGATGAGTTGTTAATTGGTAAGTGGATGTGAAAGGGAATTTAGTGGGTGAAGCTGTACTTCAGGTTCTGGTGCCTGCTGAGTTTAGAGCTGAAATGTTGAAAACCAAGCAACTATTTCCATCTATCTAACAGCAACATATATCAATGTGTCATGTTATAGGTAACATGAGGCATTACGCTGTGGGTGAATGGATCCGCTGTGGAAGCCAGATTTTTTTAACTCTAAATTTGTCACAGAAAACACAAAAATGAAAGCAGAGTTTTATCAAAATGAAAGTTGGTGGTGTATGACATGTTATGTTGACTGATACATCAAACATGAGGTTCAGTATTCGGTTTCATAATAGCTGTATATATATTCTTGCCCTTCCTTGTCTTGTTTTACTGTTTTGATCAGAATTCATACCCCCTTTTAGGCTCGGATCAGGAAAAAAATGGATGTTAGTGCCATGTTTCACTATGTGATACTGGCTTGACTCGACATGGGCACCAGGTACAATTCCTTGACATTGTTTCTATTACAGGATACTACTCTGAGTACCCGGTCGTCATAGCGATGCTGCGCATAACTTCCATTTGTTACATGCTGTCCTGTCAAACTCATGCTGAATTTTTTCATCGGCCACCAAGGACAGAAAATGTCTGAATTTCTTTGATCAACCACCGCATCATTTTGTGTGCTGTCATCATGGATTAGCTTACCACTATATTTACTGTAAACTTCTGAATCTGTTTTTTTTCTTAAAGAAATGGTGGGTCGCACATTGATGGCGCAATGACGCAGAGACAACTCTCTGACCAATCAGTAATCTGCAGTGTTTACATGTGACATTTTAGTATCTCTTCATTCATTTTGGAGCCTTGGCTGAGCAAGTACTAAAAAAACAGCACTAGGTACCAGATTCCAGTTTCTTTTACGTAATGGAAATGAAAAAAGGCAGAGTCGTCTCAAGTCAGTACCACGTAGTGGAAATGCAGCATAACTAACATAGGACTCACTGTAAAGATATGCAGGGTTTTTAGTGGGTTGCAATCTGTAACTTCACCAGTAGATGTCACTAAGTATGACACACTTAACCTTCATGTATAAATAGTCTGCAAAAATGTGCCAAGAGACATCGCAAATAATAAACACAGCCTTGTATTTACTGATAGTTAATCTAAACAATCTCTTCCAAACTTGACAAAAGTGCATTTATTGCCTAAAAACTTTCAGGAGTTGACATGAGAACTCCAGTCACATTCTTTTGAGCTATCATCCACCACAACCACCTCCTGTCTACTGAGCAAAGGCAAAAAAGCAACAGATCCCTCACTGACAAATAAAGTTGAGATTATACATGTCCATGGTTTGCGGAAACATACAATGGCAACATTTTTTGTGGTGACTGGGTTGTACATGTTTTGTTTTGGCATGAGTGTCTCCCTCGCTCTCTCTGTCACTCTGTTCCCTTTAATTTAGCCTCAAGTGCTTCTCGTTTCATTTTCTTTCTGTCTCAGTGTTTTTGTCTTTCCTCTATGTCTCGATCCCACACTGTCATACATGCCACATAACCCACCGCTACCCCCTCAACTTCTAGCCTTGCCCATAATGCCGTGCTTCATAGAACTATGCATCCTTAACCACAACAGCAGCACTTGCTCACACACATACAAACAAACACAGAGAGGAACCCACTGTCGCCTAAACATTCTCCAAAATTATCATGAGAATCAGTAAAAAAGCTACAAAGCAAATATGTGTGGTGAACACCAGACATGAAATCTGGGGTCTGGAACCACTGAAGGGATGTCACAACTTTTGCTTTTCAGGGAGCCTCATCTCATCAAGTGTATTTCTTTTGCATTTTATTTTTATGCATTTGGTCTTTTTTTTTTTTAACTTCCTTACAGTATACTTTAATTAAAACACACTGGACACACATTACTGTATTCCAAATCAACTGAACCGTTTTGTGTTTTTGTGTTGTTTTGGGAATGTTAGATTTTTTAAATCATATAAAACTTTGTGTTTTCTTCATGTTGCTCTGTGAACTTTCGGTTGCATGTTGTTTGAAAGTTCCTACATAAGTAAATTAAGTTGAAGTTATTGTTGAATCTATAGGACATTCGTGCCAGATACAGACACCAGCAGTGACACTTAGAAGTACTATATAGGCAGCAAAACCATTCCTGTGCCTGTGAAACTCCAGTTGTTTATTTGTATCTGAAGGGATAACAAATATAGTGACACAGAGTGTGATACTCAATACAATAAAGTGCCCATACAAACATAAACATGGGGAATATTCTTGAGTCTGTTGCATGTTTTCACATGACATGTCCGAAATACCATGAGGCTTCAACAAATAACTAAAATAACACAGCAATAAAAAACAATTCCAAAAGCAAAGCCTACGATTTCAGGGAGGATGTGACCATTTACATGACAAATGTGTTTGTGCTCGCTTGTAAAGCCTGCCACACACTGGAGCTATCTGCTGAGCAAAAAGTAATTTGAGACCATTTGCTCAGCAGATAGCTCGCTGTGTGCATTTAATTTTCTCTGAGTTTTCTGCCTCTCAAGGCCTTGAGGCAAAGATGCAACTTGTTTGATATTTTCTGCCTCACACAGCAAAAAACTTACCATGTGCACGTGCTTCGAGAGCTACATACTATGGGCAGAAATTCAGATGGCCAATCAAAATGTGTCCTCTGGTCACATGATTTCAAGATGGTGGCCTCCAGCAGAATGGCAGACATGAATGAAATGGAAGACACTGAAGTGGAAGAAATGATGTTACTCCTCGTTTTATTGATGAGGTGACGTTATCACTGGCATTCTAAAGTATGTAGGACAACGTGGACGAGGCCATGGCTACAGACAAGGGTTGGGCAAGGCGTTTATGCCAACCTTCTTCGGGAGATACACCTAGAAGACCCTGAATCCTTTTGGCAGTACCATCAACTGGATAGAGAATCTTTTGGGAGGATATTGGAAATGTGAGGCCCATTGATCCTCAAGGCTGTTAACAGGATGTAGGATAGTATTATGCCCCTTTTCCACTGCACCTTTCCAGCACGACTCGGCTCAACTCAACTCTACACGGTTTTAGCGCTTTTCCACTGGGAGTTGTACCTGGTAACTGAACTGTTTTTTCAAACTATCTTTGTCGAGGTTCAGCACTGAAATTTCACTGCCAGCCACTGATTGGTCAGAGGGGGTGTCATTGCACATGTGACAAGGCATGAGTGTCTAATGCAAACACGATACACTGACACGAGTGATAGCAGAGATGATCTCAAAATAGCCTATATTGACAAAACACGCTTTTCTCTATCATTTTACTCGCAGCTTGGTCCATTAGACCACACCATTCAGTGCGACATCTATTGTATATAAGGCATTAGCTTACCATCAGACATTGTCTCTTAGCAGCTCTTATCCACTGGTCTTCTGCATCCTGCTTCTGCTTAGGTGGCTGAGACTGCGTATGCGGTTGGCTGTGATGTAACTGTGGGTGTGTTTTCTTCTGAGGTCATTGATCAGCTGATTTATCATCCCGATCGGGAGCACCTGGGCCCAGTGTTCTAGATGGGGATAAAAGGCAAGATCCGGCATTGTGTACCCCCTCCTTCTCCACCAGCACCTGCACCTTTTGTTTGCTTTATCTTTTATTTATTTCAGCCTTACACCTATACTATCCACACTACTGATATTACTGACATACACACCTCAGATTTATTTGGATATTTTGGTTAGCTTACTTTATGCTTTAAATAAATCTTTGTATTACTTTAGCACCGTGTATTTCTCCCATCTTTTGTCATGGCCTAGAGCCGGGTTATGACACTTTCATAACTCTCCTTTGCTTTTCAAGCATGTTTCGTCTCACCACTTGTATCTGTTTCTGGCTCTCTCGTTTCACCTTTTCTGTGACAAAAAGCCACAGATCAAGCAACTAGTACAGCATCACCTCAATGGCATCCATTGTTGTTGTTTACGACATCACAACAGTTTCATCTCCACTGACCACACCCATCTCATTTGCGCCAAGGTGATACCAATTACAGGGGAAAAGCGATGGCACTGTACCAAACCATGTAGACTTGAGTCGAGTCAAGCTGAGCTGGTACCATGCAGTGGAACAGGGGCAGTCCTGGAGAGAGACTCACCATTACACTCAGATTCCTAACTACAGGTTTGTGTAAATATTTGTAATATAAACTGCATGCAAGTATGACTTTATGGTGGGATGAGTAGGCCAAGATGAATACATAATTATACCGATGTGTGTAAATGGCATTTAATCCTGTTTTTCATGTTCTTGACTTTGGGATTTTTCTGTATTTTCAGGTGAAACATTTTAAGTCTGTCTTTTCAATTCAGGATTTGTGACGTCCAAACTCTGAACCCAATTGCAGACAGATTCAAGAGTAAAACACAGTTTATCAACAAGGGGAAATTCCACAACACAACTATCCAGAAGCAAGTCCTCTTCTAATATCCGGTCTCCAACAGGAATACGAATTGGGGTCGGAACACGATCCACACACCGGAGTGAACACCAAAACCCCAACTGGGAAAAGGCAGAGGACAGTCAGTTAACGAAGCCGGGTCATACACAAAAAGCAGTCAGAGAGGCGACAGGACATAAGGATAAGGCTACCTCAGAGTACCATAACAAGCGAAGGGTCAACATCCATGAGGTCCAACAGGCAGTAGAAGTAGACAGGGGCAAGGTGAAAACTCAGGAGACATCAGGAAAAACAGGTCAAAATGCAGGCAGACAAACAGACAGGTAAATCACTGATAAGTATCTCACATGTGAGGCTACAAAATGGCAACTATGAGGAGGAAACAGAGGGTATAAATACACATGGGGAAAGGGAGACAATGAGACACAGGTGCAACACATTAGGGTGGGGAAAGGTAATTACATAGGTGGAGATGATTAGGGAACAGGAAGTCAAGACAGCAGACATGACACAGAAGGGAGGCAGACAAAATAAAACAGGAAGACGAAGAAAACAGAAAAACCAGACTAACGTCTGGGAGCCGATGTGACAGAATTGGAGAAAGGACAGTGTCAAATATTGTTGATGAGACATACCAAGCACTGTTTAGTACAATGAAGGAACATAATATGAAGGTATTAATGAATTGCATTTTATTCAAATACTGTGCAGCAGTATACACTTTCAGTGATTGTCCTATTCAGTTTCTTAGGCAAGACTAGGCCTATGCACTACAGATGCTACAAGTTATTAGATTATGCAGTTTGCCAAAATAAATTATGTGTCTATTAGCCTTAAAACTTGTTACAAAAAAAACAACATAAAAATGGAATTGCACCTTAGACCAATTGCAAACAAATGAAAAAAACCAACAACTTTTGTCAACAGCCATTTTAAACAATGAACAGAATTATAATTTTAGTTGACCCTATTCAAATACACTCTGCAGCAGTTTGCAATTCTCATACAAAACTTGCTACAAAGTAAAAAAGTATAACATTTGTATTTAAACATAAAATTTCCCATGAACACATTACAGTGATTGGAACATTCGGTCATTGCCAACTGAGCAATTATTTTGGGAATCTGCCTGAATCTGGGAATTCATTCCAGGGTTATGTACTTGTTGTACCACTCATGCCATTGGGGATAACATTGTTGTGGAGGGTGAAGTAACATTTGTTGTGGTCTTGGGTTGATTTACTGTGTAATTTGGCCTAGTGTTCCCATTTGTGCCTGAAACAGAATATTATTTACCTGGAATTGGGCCATGTTTCTGGTATATGGATTGAGCTCAGACAATGTCTGTGTAACATACCGGACAAATGCAACAACGGCATTATTTTCCATTGAAAGTTTTTGCATTTTACCATTTCTTTGAGCGATTGTTTCAGCCAGCCCTTTTATCAGTTGATGTTCCTCTGCATTTTATTGTATTTTAAGAGCATTCTGTCACATGATGGGTTGTCTTGTGGATTTTGGGGTAGATGTGCTGGTACTCCTTTCTGCTTCAGCAGCTTTTCCTTCATGGACAGAAGATGCATCACTGATTTCCTCAATTTGGCCACCATCTAGGTCGACTGGTTCCTCACTGCCAGTTGTTTCAGTTGGTAATGGCTGAAAGTATGGAACTGAATGCAAACTTACATTTTCCAATTTTTTTCAGGCTCCCACAACCAGGGCCACTTCTAACCATTTGGATACCCTAAGCACAGTTACTTTAAGGTGCCCCACCCCCACCACTGACAAAACAAAGAAACAATAATAACAGTCTACCTATTGTTGTTATAACTTATACCAATAACAACAATAATAATCATAAAACTTCAGAAAAGGATGTTCAATCATCAAAAGGACCACATTACATCATTTCACTGTACGTACAGCAGCCAAAACACACACACAACTACAAACACAAGTATCTGAACGAGCCAAATCTACTAAGCTAAGAAATGTCACAGGTGCAAATGTTTCACTTCATTTGCATGGTATGATTTTGATGTGTTTTTTTCTTGCTTTATCTGCATCTTTTAATTTATGATTGATGTGCCTTATGTATATAGCTGTTTGGTTGCTGGTGGTGTTCTTTTGTTTGGACTTTGTGTTATGCCATTTTATCAGACCCCCACCAAGTGAAGCGAACTGACATTGATGAGAGACACCTGTGACAAATTGTGGTGGCCTGGAATTGGACGTGGGGCACGCTGCCACTTTGAACTGATTTGAGGCAGGTGTGCATGGGAGGATGCTGATAAAACATGGAGCGACAGAAGGCTCACAGCAGAGCATGACACAGAGCGAGATGGGAAAAAGAAGGAACAGGAGAGCAAAACAGAGTACGGTTAGAATCAGAAGAGAAACCAGTCCATGGAGGAGCAGTGAGACTGAGGACAGCGGGAAATTTGACTCAATGCAAAACAAAATAAGTAAAGGAAAGTGACCAGAGTGGTGCGTGTCCTACAGTTGAATGCCCTGAAGCTGAGAGGAGTGTCTGCTATGTGTTTCCCACAGTGCGTGTCAGAGGAGAGGATCTAGCAGCAGAGCTGGAGCAGCCAACAGCTGTAGGACCCCCTCTGCTTCATTTTAAAAGACTGGACTTTGTTTTTTGTTTTTTTTTTTAAGAACTATTGTTCTTAATGGTATTTTGTTTTTTTAAAGCCAATGTTTTTTTTATCAAACAATTTTATAACCCTTATATTATGTCCTGGGCCTTTTCTCAACAGTAGTAATTACTGGTATATTTGGACCTCACACTATTGTTGGACAAATACATATGACTGTCATTGAAACCAATCATGATTCAGTAATATTCTATAAAAAGCAATAATAGATTTGCACCCAAAAAACAAGTAGTTTAGAAATATTGTGTGCATGTTGTGTACCTGAATTGCTGGGTGATGTAGTTGATCAAAGCTGGAGTCTACAGACCTGCTGGTCGGCTGGGGTTGATGATGGGTCAGCTGGGGTTGATTGATGAATGAACTGCTAGTGGTTGGTTGTTTGTCATCTAGTTCTTCCTCTTGGCTCTGTGCTCCTCCTTGCACATATTTTAGCATTGATCCTGCATATTCTTTAGAAATACAAAGAAAGGGGATTAGCATAGGAAATGTCACATCTCTATCTGTTTTTCTTTTTTTTTTTTTCTCTGACCCTTTGACCCAGTCACACCTCCTCATCAGGCAGTTACCCTCACCTGGGAGCACAACTGTGCCTCATCAGTATATATTCATTGCTCTGCTCTCTGTCCTTTGCCAGATTGTTCCTCAGTTTCGTGCAAGACTTTCTAGCGTTTACTCCTGCCTGTTTGCTCTGTTTCCGACTGACCGAACCTGACCTGCTCTGCTTCCTGTTGCCTGAATCCCTGCCTGCCTGTTCCCCGGTAATGTACCTGCCTTGCCTTGGCTACCTCTCCTCATCTGCCTCCCGGTTACCTACCTGCCTTCGGCCCCCGACCATGTCTTCTGCCTTCACCCTCTGGTTTCATCCAGCTCTCCTGGTTTCGCCTGTCCCTGACTCACCTGTCGCATGCTCCTCGTCGGCTGCTTGGTTGCAGTGGCTGTATTCCTGAATGCGGTGTGGTTCCGTGTTCACCTCCTCCTTGGTGAGCTACTGAGCCTTTGTGCTGCCAAGACCGCAGAAGACAATAGACTGTTTGAACTCAGTTTACCTGTGTCTGCTGGACTCAAAGACTGTTAAATTGAGATTACCTGTCTGTGGTCTGGGTCTGTACTGCATCCGTAACGGGAAGAGTCAAACATTAAGAATTTTAAAAATATAATACAGTTTAAACATTTTAAACTAGAGTCATGTAGCAGTCCAACCCCTTTGACGTCACAGTACTTCTTGATCTTTAAGCATGGACTTCTGCTGAAAGCACTATATGCTATTGTTTAAATGGAAAGCTGCATTTTGTTGTAGTGGAAGGAATGCAGTTGAGACTAATCCATTTAGATTTTACTTAACCCAATGTAAATCATATTATAATATGAGCACAATCATTGGTTTTGGATACATACTGTATTCCATCATATCATCATTCTAAATCTATTCTGAAATAAAAATGTAGAGGAATCAGCGTAAGCAAAGATTACATATCAGTGTTAAAAAATATTTGACCAGTGAATGTTTAATACAAACCTAATGCTAACCAGTTGCCCTCAGAATGTTATTTATATATGTATATGTATATATATGTGTATATGTATGTGTGTATATACATATATATACTTTTTTTTTTTTTTTAATCTCAGTTCCATCTACATATGTTGCCCTTGCCATGGCATCTGCAGAGCAATAATGGTCATTCTACTTCTAAGTTCATCATATCACATTTATTAACATGTAGTCTAGCCTTCACACTGCGTTGTCCAAAGTTCACAGAATATGTTCTCAAATAACAGCCACTGTGCTAGGTAAACTTTGATCAATGCCTGGTGAAACACTGATGGCTTTGTCAGCCTATGTTCGGTCTGAAGCAGAGGTAACAACTAACTTTATGCCCATCTTATGTAAGCCCCCCACACACTCACACGCACAGTATCAGACTGCTACGCCATGACCTACCTGCAAGTGGTGCATGGACGTCAGGGCAAAGTTTCTGATTTTTTCTGCCCCTGACTCTTAGTTTCTTTTTGCCATTTTGGGGAAAAAAGCAGCTTGCTGTCAAGCCAATAGTCAAACGTGAGTTATGGGCATGAGTTGTGCATCTGGAAAGAACAGACCAGACCACTGAGAGGGCACTAGGGGGTGGGGGTGGGGTGTAGCCTACATTACAATATTTCATTTTTCGAGCAAATAGTTCTGATAGTAAAGTGACCCCCCCCCACCCCCGATGTCTGATGCCCTACACAAGTTGTGTATTGTGTGTAATGGTAGTGGCAGCTCTGCCTGGAATATCTGTCCCACAAGACCTTACCACATGTCACCCACACCACATAGCATTCTGGGAAACATGTCATTACATTAATGTACATTATATTATTATACAGTACAAGCAAAAGCTTCAGCAGACAAACTATTAGCTATACCAGTGATTGTTCAAGATAATGTCAAATATCTAGTTGTGGTTATGCATTACTAAAAAAAAAAAAAAAAAAGAGGCCACACAAAAGTTACACATGCTCAAAGATATTTTAACAATAATTATGTTCAGTATTATTTGTCCCTATTGGTAATTACATTTCAGCAGCACAATAACTGATGTGTTATGTGAGAGGAAATGCACAAAGCAGCCAGCAATTTTAAAATTTATAACTGCTCAGGCTCAGCAGTAAACCAGATAGAACATACAGTGCTCAAAAAAATTAGAGGAACACTTCAAAAACACATTAGATCTAAACGGGGGGAAAAATGATCTTGAATATCTTTCCTGATAATAAGTAGGTGATGTATTATGATGCCACATAATTTGATAGAAATGAAAATGATCACCCTATAGAAGGGGGAAATCAAAGACACCACAAAAATGAA
>JAPQRP010000003.1:1304618-1319883 GCA_037367295.1 Apogon hyalosoma
GTTTTTGTTTTGTTACATCTCTTCCTGTTTTATTTTGGTGAAGGTGTTCGTCTTCCTGTTTTGTTTGCACTCTGTCTTGTCTTGTCTTGTCTTTGTCTCCCTTAATTCCTTCATTGCTTGCACCTGGTGTCCTCCTGTTGATTACCCACACCTGACTGTGATCCCTGTTCTCCCTATATATATTTTCCTCTCTCCCTTTATCTGTTGTCAGTGCGTCGTTCATGTTTCTCCTGAGAAGACCTACTAGACCTTTTGATTCTTGTTCCATGTTTCTTGTATCATCCTTGAAAAATTCCCCTTGTGAGTATAGTGCAGCTAGGCTGTGTCTTGTTTTTCTATTTTTGTTTCGTTAGATTATTGAGCACTTTGCTCCCTCTTTTAGTTATTTTTTCTGAGCTTGGCTCCCTCCCTTAGTTTGTAGTTTTTTGAGCACTTTTTCACTCCCTCTTTTAGTTCCTTTGTTTTTGTATTTTGGATTCTCTTGTGAACCTCAAACGGCACAATAAAATCATTGAAACCAGCTCCTGCCGGACAATTTTGTGCCTTTTGGTCCACACCAGAGTGTTGTACCATAACAGAACGCACTGACCAGAATGGACTCAGCTGAGACGGGTGCTGTTAAAGTTGCCATTGGAGCTCAAGGACGCCAATTCCACGAACACGAGGAGCACCTCATTGCTCTGAGCCAAGCAGTCCAGCAACTCACCGTGTAGCACCATGGAGACCAAGAGAACGTGTCGCTCAGGTTCAGCAGCTGAACCAGGTCATGCAGAAGGTCCTGAGTCACCTGGAAGCCAGAACTTCCACCCCTATTCATTCTGTCATGACTGTCCCAGATCCCTCAACTTTGCCTCCACTGGTCATGACTGCAGAACTTTCATGTTTCAATGCAACCTTCACTTTAGACTATACCCCATGGTGTATGAAATGGAATATTCCAAGCTGGCATTCATCATTTCCCACCTCACCGGTCGGGCAGCAAGCAAGTGGGACCATCGCCTGCTGGACTGCAGAGGCATTCTTTGCTGCTCTCCGGTGGGTAGTTGATCTCACCACTTCCTCCTGTGAAGCAGTCCCGAGGCTCAAGAACCTACGCCAGGGGGACCTCAGCATGGGTGAGTACTCCATCTGTTCCAGTCAGCTGCTGCCAAAACTGGATGGAACAATACAGCACTGAGGGATGCATTCTGCTGGGGCTTGTTGGGGGTTATCAAGGATCAGCTGGAGGAGCCTGCGGACCTGGACACCATGATCGCCATGGCAACCTGCCTGGACTCCCACAATCGAGAGGGGGACCAGGAGCGATGCCACGAGGACAGCGGACATCCATTCCGGTCAGCCCTCCAACACCTGCCACCATCTCCACCTCCTTGGTGCCGTCTGCAGGTGGAGAGGAACCCATATAACCGGGCTGCACCGGCATCCCTCCAGTGGAGCGACAACGCTATTGTCAAGAGGGGAGGTGTTTCTACTGTGGACAGTAGGGACACCAGAGATCAGCTTGTCTGGTAGGAAAACCTCACACCACCCCTGGATATACATTCGCACACATGAACATTGATCCCCCAAACGCACTTTGACTCAAGTGACATTTATTGTGCATAACCACAGGGTTGAATTGGGGGGCCTTTGTAGATTTGGGAGCTGAATCTTTAGTGAAGAAACTGAGGTTGAAAATGTGTAAGTTTCCCATTACTGTCACTGCTGAAGCTCATACTGGGGTGGAGCTTTTCCAGGTTACTCATCACACAGAACCTCTGCAGATGCTCATAGATGAGCACAGTGAACTGCTGGTATTTCATATTGTGAAATCACTCACTCACCCTATTGTGCTAGGGTTCCCCTGGCTTAAGAGACACAGTCCCTCCATAGACTGGGCTCACACCTCCCTGCTGACCTGTCATCCGGGGGCCCAAGGAACTTAGCTTGTGGTTTGCCAGAGGTTCTGATGGCCTTCGCTTGACCAAGATGTCAAGAATTTCATGGCCGCCTGCACCATTTGCACCCCTAATAAGACCTCCTCTAGGCTGCCACAGGGTTTGCTCCAGCCTTTGCCTGTCTTTTGTCAGCCCTGGTCTGACATTTCTCTAGATTTTGTCATGGGTCTTTCTTCTAAAGGCAATATCACTGTGCTAACTGTTGTAGATGGATTCTCCAAAATGGTTCATTTCATAGCTTTGCCTAAATTGCTGTCAGCCAAGGTTCTACTAACTGAAGTAGTTAGACTTCATGGTATCCCTAGAGATATTGTGTCAGACCGGAGCCCCCAATTGTCCTCTAAATTCTGGAGGGAATTTTGCTCTCTCCTAGGTGCCACAGCCAGCCTAACATCAGGTTACCATCCACAGTCAAATGGGCAGATGGAGTGCCTCAATCAAGAGCTTGAGACCTGCCTACGTTGCTTGGTGTCGCAAAATCCGGCATTTTGGAGCGGGCACCTGGCCTGGGTGGAGTACACCCATAATACCCTGCCTATCTCTGCCACCGGTCTGTTCCCTTTTCATTGTGCCTATGGTTTCCAACCTCCTTTGTTTCCCAGTTCAGAAAAGGAGGTGGTGGTGCCATCTACGCATGTCTTGGTGAGATGCCGCCGGGTGTGGGCTGCTGCCTGCAAGATCCCCGTCTGCAATGCCACTTGGATGAAAACGGTGGCTGATCGCCGGTGGCACCGGGGTACAGACCGGGGCAGCAGGTTTGGCTGTCCACCCGGGATCTTCCGCTCAAAGTGGAATCCAGGAAGCTTGCTCCCCGGTTTGATGGTCCTTTCCCAGTATCCAAAGTTATTAATCCAGTATCTGTGCATCTCTGTCTGCCCAGGTTGCTCCGTATTCATTCTATGTTCCACATAAGCCGGCTCAAACTGGTCGTTCAAAATCCTCTGGTTCCCCTGGTCACGCCTCATCCATCTCGGATTGTTGATGGTAGTCCAGTATACACGGTCAAGAGTCTCCTGGCAGTCAAGAAAAGGGGTAGATGTCACCGGTATCTGGTGGAATGGGAAGGATATGGGCCTGAAGAGACATTGTTGGTTCCTTCTAGTTACATCATCGACAAACAACTCATCAAAGACTTTGATTCTAGAAGACCTGCTGAGCCTGGTCCATCAGGACCCAGACAGTGTGTGTGTGTGGGGGGGTTACTGTCATACAGCAGCGTTTGTGTTAGTTTTGTTTGCACTCTTTGTTGTCTTTGTCTCCCTTAATTCCTTCATTGCCTGCACCTGGTGTCCTCTTGTTGACTACCCACACCTGATTGTGATCCCTGTTCTCCCTGTATGTATTCTCCTCCCTCCCTTTATCTGTTGACAGTGTGTCGTTCATGTTTCTCCTGAGAAGACCTACTAGACCTCTTGATTCTTGTTCCATGTTTCTTGTATCTCGTCCTTGAAAAATTCTCCTTGAGTATAGTGCAGCTAGGCTGTTGTTTTTCTATTTTTGTTTTGTTAGATTATTGAGCACTTTGCTCCTTCTTAGTTATTTTTTTTTCTGAGCTTGGCTCCCTCCCTTAATTTTTTGAGCACTTTTTCGCTCCCTCCTTTAGTGTCTTTGTTTTTGTATTTTGGATTCTCTTGTGAACCTCAAACGGCACAATAAAATCATTGAAACCAGCTCCTGCCTGACAGTCTCCTGCATTTGAGTCCACGCCAGAGTGTTGTGCCATAACAAGCATGTATGCTTATTTGTCAACCTCTTTCTTTTTTTTTAGGTGCCTGTTTGTGTTCTACAGATGCTAAATTCATTTATTTTACTCAAATTCAGAGATTAGTGTATTTTTACATAGCATCGTCATGGATTGCATGGCTTGTCACATGTGATATCAGAACAGCCATTTCCTCAATAGATTTCTGTCATGACGGTTCCCTGCCTTCGGCCTTTTTTTCCCTGTTTTGTCTGTCTTTTCCTGTTTTATTTTGTTAGTCTTCCTCCTGTGTCATGTCTGCTGTCTTTACTTCCTGTTCCCTGATTTTTTTTTTTTTTTCCCCCACCTGTGTGATTACCTTTCCCCGCCCTAAAGTGCTGCACCTGTGTCTCATTGTCTCCCTCTCCCTGTGTGTATTTAAACCCTGTGCTTTCCCCTGGTCAGTGCCAGTTTGTTGTCTTCACTTGTGAGTCGCCGGCCTGCCTGCAAACTGCTTTGTTTGCATCATTCCTGAGCCTTTTGCCTGATTCCTGTCTGTACTCTGCCTCCATACCTGCTACCACGTTTCAACCTTCTCCTGTTTTCCGGACCCTGATACAGCGACAACTGAGACAGGGTTAGTCCATGCTACCAGTTTCCCTGTCCTGTGTATGGATTGCTAGTGTGTCCCTGGACTCATGCGCTCTGAAGATTCCTGTTTTGCATATTTTTGTGAAAAGATTTATTTGAGTGTCTTAAATACTGTTATCTTTTACATCTGTCTGAGGTCTCTGCATTTGGGTTCAGTTTCCTGATTTTGGTCCTGACAGATTTCACCTTGTACTTCACTACAGTCTCGTAATGTTGAAGCTGCATATATCTTTAGTGACTCTGAACAGATCATGGATGGAGAATGTTATGATGACATCAACTCAACAATATTCAGGTTTGTAGTTTTCTATTTACATATACTATATTTGTATTTATTTCTATTTACTTGTCTGATACTTCAGTAGTTTTACAGGAAACTGTGACTTTCCTGATTTGTAAAATTGTATTTTAAAATGACAAACATATGTGTAAATGATGCATAATTCAAGTGGAATCAAAATATTACCCTCACCGTCAGCAATTTTTTTTTTTCCAGCAGTGATGGCCCATGGGGCACAACTGGAAGGGGCAGGACTTCAGCTCACTTTTTACAGGCTAGTTAATTTGGATTAATGCTAACATTAGATAAAATAAGCTTACATGACATTAAGTACCAGTAATCTTCTGCCAGTCTTGGTAATGTAACTTCAGTCCCAACTACAGAACAGCAACTGTAATGAAATTTTTTTTATTCTATAAATGGAGGCTCTGACTGCCCAACTCAACAGCTGAACTGTCAATCAAAGCTCACACAGCAGACATAGACAACACTAACATGTCACTTACAGAGGCCATGCCGTTAATTACAGATCACTTTAAAGGTGGGGTGTAAGATGTTTTCCTGGAGCATTTTTTACTATATTGTTTATTCTTCACACCCTGATTACAACCAATTAATTAAATGCTCTAACACAAAAATTAAAAAAAAAAAAGTCACCTGTGGAATGGATAGGACTGAAAAAACACCATCCAATCATTTTAAGCGCCCACTTGAAATGATTGAATGGCGATATGTCTATCAAACTCAACTGCCATTTGTCCTTTCCCCCCCCTCTGCGCATACCCCTCCTGCATGAATCGTGTGTTCTCAGAGGCTTGAAGCACTTGTACAGGAAACAAAGCCAGAGCTTGACTAGCTATATTAGCAATATTAGGATGTAAAGTTCACCAGAAAACTGCACTAACATAAATCTCTAGGACATGTAATGTTAGCCAGATAGGTATGAACTGGGGCTGTTCTGTAAGAGTGGGGGAGTCGGAGGAGACTGAGGTATGCTGGGGCTGGAACTTGGGTTGGAGCTGGAGCCAGATGAATTGTTGCTGTGCAGCGATTGTGAACCCTCAGGAATAAGCATTCCGTGTGCCAGTATTCTGGAGGTGTGGCTTCAGGGGGATGTCTGAAGAAAGGGGTTTGGACTTTTGAACTGTGTATCTTCAAAATGTAGCTTGCGCTAACCATTTTTCTTGGATCTCGTACCCCACCTTTAAGTCTTAATACAGTTTAATGAGACGAGTTGAATAACAACACAAGTATAGTCGTTTTAAATGGGGGCAATAGAGAAACAAATTAAAAATACTTTTTAATGTGCATTATTATGTATTCATAATATCAAGATCAATTACATGAACACACACATCAACTCTGCATAAATGTGATGCATTTGCTGATAAAAGTCTTTAGAAATTATAAAATGTTTATAAGTATTCTGCAATGTACATCAGAGACACACTGGGAAAAAAATGGTGAAAAAAAACCAACCAACATAATGAGCAAAGCTTGCAAAAGCCAAATTTGTGTCCCAAAAACGGTATAAAATGCAATAATGGGTGACTAGAAGATTAGACTCAAATTACAAGCAGATAGTAAAGAAAAAACAAGGCTTTCAAGGGCAAAAAATGACCATGCCTACAAAAAAAATAATTTGTGCAGCATCACATCACGACAGAGTTAGATAGTATGACAATCTCTGTATTTTTAATTGAGTGTGAGGGAGAGGGGCTCTAGAACACTTCCCATGGAGAACCCAGACAGATGAGTATCACTGGGTCAACTCTGACACAACCCTCACTTCCTCAATATGCTAACTCACTCTTAGAAATGTGTTCTTTGTATAACAAAAGTGGAAAGGAGAGAAGAATACGAGTCAAGAGGGTTGAAGTAGACAACCCCCTATTACAAAATTCTCCAACCAAGACAAAAGTGACAATGAAACCATGGTGAAACACTCACCCTCCCAAAAAACAATGCTAGGGTGTCTCTCTTACACACACCCTGCCACACAAACAGTCCAGCCTCAAAAAGACACAATATGAGTTGCCACACACTCACATTCATAAACAACATCCCTCTCTTTCTCTCACCCCAGCTTTCTATAAGGCACAATGGTCGGGTATCAAACAGAGCAAAATTAGACACCGCTTCCTCTCCCTGTCCAGGGAAACAAAGTTCTTCTTCCTTAGAGCTCTGCACAGCTCTATTTATAAACAATAACAAGACTCGCCCTCCACAGAGTTTCAGCACAGAGCAACTTGACATATTGTTTCTGGAGGACGAACATCTGTCTGGCTGACCTGCAGTCATTACTCTCAGCTCAGTCTCACCGTTACTCACAGGGCGTCACACCTTCAACAAGTCTAGCGTTTGATTGCAGCATGGTCAACAACAACAATTGATAAAATGCTTGAAAAACTTATAAGTTAATGTTCCAGTGTAAAAGATTTAGGGGAATTGGGGCAAAGTTATGTTATGTTTTCATTTGTGTTCATTTACAAAGGGATTGGTGTCATAACTCGATCTGTACTGCAAAACTTGAAAATTTTATATATACTCTGTGTGTGTGTGTGTGTGTGTGTGTGTGTGTATAGATATAGATACACATAACTTATTTAAAACATGCATTTAATTGCAGTGCATTGCTTTTTCATGAATGACTTTTCTTAGTATATACTGGAACTATATCAGCTGTGTAAGTGATTAAATTAATACATTAGCTTTAACATTACTAGACAGCTTTTTTCACAGATTTTTTATGGGACAAATATAGACATAAAAGTTTGACAAAACCACTCTCTTTAGACAACTAGAAATACAGTGACTCAGATTTTTTTGTTTTTCTTAGAAAGAACTGTCAGATAGCTAACTTTCTTCATTTGCATCTTGTGTACACAGCATTTTGGGGGTTAACAATTAAGTCATTATCCTTTGT
Source organism: Apogon hyalosoma (assembly GCA_037367295.1). Classification (NCBI taxonomy): domain Eukaryota; kingdom Metazoa; phylum Chordata; class Actinopteri; order Kurtiformes; family Apogonidae; genus Apogon; species Apogon hyalosoma. The sequence goes on from JAPQRP010000003.1 coordinate 1,312,094, forward strand.
TTGGTTGAGGAGTAACTGAGAGTCCCTGAACTTGATGTCAGCATCATTTATCAGTGTCACTCCGTCAACACCTCAGCTTTGCTTCATTTAAACTCATGGAAGTTATATAGATCACAAAAGCTCTGAACAGGAAATCAAATCCATATAACTAAACACCTGATGACACGTGGGTTGTAGTGTAAATATGTTGAAGTAATTGCACTTGCAAAAAATATGGACTGTGTACAACACTGAAGTGAATTATTGTTGCAATCTCCCATTAAAACAACTTCAAAGCTTGAATGTGCTCACACAACTCCAACCATTTCCTTTTGGAAAGACCATCTAGACTGAATTTATGTCTGAACTGATGACATGTTATTGCTGAAAAAAGCACTTGTGGTGTACTAATAAACTGAAATTTAATACCCCATTGTGATTGTATAGTGTGAGATGGTTGATCACATGGAAACATATTATTTTTGGCCAAAACTTTGTGATGATTCTACATTATGATGACAGAAAGCAATACTTTTTTCTGACTAAAAAAAAAAGCTGTCCTCTAATATAATACTTTTTGAGAGCATATTGGCATGTAAAGGCTTTGGAGAGACATAACTGGATTTGAGTTTGACGCAGACTATTAATTTTAGAGAGAGAAAAACCAGAGCAAGGAGAGAATTCAAATATGTGAAGACGAGAAATGAGATGTGAAGCAAAAGAAAGAAATACAAGAGCAGATTATAGAAAAAGAACAGCAGAGATGAACTGTCACTCCAATTCGGATCATTTTGGTCCTGAGTGGTGAGGGGAGGGCTGTGGGGGATTTGATGATGTCGTGTTGCAGGCCCTCACCTTCAAAGGGTGGCCCCTGAAAGGCCCTACTAATCACAACATGTGATGAGACCGGTAGAACAAAGACAGCCGGGTAGAAAATAACAGCGTGGGAACTCTGGGTGAACTTGAAATACAACAAGAGGGCTCACTCCCCCCTTCTCATCCTCCCCCTCCCCATGCCTGAACTCCCCCCACCCTCTCCTGACCCCTCCTCTTCCCCCTCCCATTCCCCCAACACACACAGTGAAGAGACTAATGTGGATGCACACCTGTGTTTATTGTGACAAAAGGTTCAGGTTGCAGTAACTTGTGTGTGAACACAATTCCCAAATTCCCACTCCCCAACACACACACTCAGAGCTGCCTGATAAAACGTTCAATCAATGTGGGAGTGCATCTATGTGTCTGTCCTGTTCTAAGCGTAGCCTTGTACAACAACAATAAGATGAAAACAGCCCTAAGTGCTTCCTCTCTTTCACATAAGACAAACAAGGCAGCCTCCTCTCTCTGTGATGACTATTACGCCTTTGGCTCCCACTGATAAGATCACCATATTCCCATCTGTGTGATTGTGTGTGTACACAACTTTGTAATGATTGAGCCATAATTTTATTTTCTTATTCTTAACACAAGAAAAAATCAGCAAAAGCTCATTACCCCTGAAAATATTTAACTATGAGTTTTATTCACACTGCAACATTGTTTCCCAGTTGTGATGAATCAAAATTTTGTATTTCCTCATGTGCGTAGTTCACATCTTTGCTGCACTGAAGCAGTTTGCTGCCTGAATGAGATATTTAGAAAAGTAACCTTTAGTAACATTTTTATTTAGTTAGTTACTTATTTGTTTATTTAAGCATCTTCTGGTGAAGGCCAAAATGTCAGTGTGTGTGTGTGTGTGTGTGTGTGTGTGTGTGTGTGTGTGTCAGTGTGGCACATCAGTTGTATCAAACAATAGGGCTTCTTGTTTCTGAAGTAATTTGTGTTGAATTCTGTTCCGGCTTTATATTTCTTAAGGTTTAGTGTGTAAGACCTATTCATATTTATGTTGTCATTGGTATCAACCTGCTGCTTAGAATGAATGTTTATGGGAGTGGGTTGCAATCCTTTTTTCCACAGCCACTCTGAAAAGGCTTCCTCTTCTTTCTTTTCTTTTTTTTTTTTTAATTTTATAGCAGGTGTGAAGGTGTATTACTGTCACTTACTATGTAGGTAGAATTAATATCCCTTCAACTCAAAAACCCATAAAGGATGAAAAAAATCTGACTTCTCAGTTTTTTGTGACCACTATATGTGAGAATGAGAGAGGTCTGCTTTTATTGCAAGATACCAATAATTATCACACACTTAACCTACAAGTGATTAAAAATGTATTCTGTTATATATAACTTTATGGTAATGATTACTAATGAATGAATACACAAACTTACTTCTGTTTAGAGCAGAGATTCCCAAACTTTTTGAGAGATTTGCATCAACCAAAGACACAAACTCTACCAAAGACATAAACTCTACCAAAGACACAAACTCTACCAAAGACATAAACTCTACCAAAGACACTACATTATGACTTGCCACAACATCTTCTGCATTTTTAACTTTTTCCTTTTACTCACTACATTTTAAAACAATTATCTGTGCTTTCTACTATTTAAGTTTTCAAAACAGACTTAATTGTTTAGTTTTAATGCATTTTGGGGAATTATTGGCTATTTTTTTATTAGGGATTGTTACAACATAACAAAATCAGAATAATGTAAAAGTTCACAGAAAGATGAATTGACATAAAGACAATGCAAAACAAGTTTTATACTTTCAATTCTTTTCAGAACCTGTACTTTTTCACTTTCACTTGAGAATGTATAATTTTGCTTACTTCTCCCACTGCTTCTGTATGTTTTTGTTACCAAAAGTTTTTGCAGTGACAAATCTTTTAATCAAATTTTGCCAATATGGTTGTTTTGGACTTTTGTACATTGTCTTGACATTGAAGAATGATTTTGTGTCATCTCAGTTGAGACTTTCTGATGTTTGGTTTAAAGGTGCCTCTCCAGACCTTTCAGTGAGCCCTCCATTGAACAGCTTCACATGCAGTAACATGAGCCCACTATGTATACAAACACACACCCGCAGCTCTGTCAAATGATTTGGGAAGTGTGACCATTATAGGAGCCACCAGTCTTGTGGTCGTGATGATGTGGAAACTCCAGAGAGAAGGCCTAGGGACGGCTTTGATTGCATTATGGTCTTTTGTTGAATGTGCTCACAAAGTCCTTGAAGTCCCCACAGTGTCTTTTACTGTGCACGAGGTCTCCCTGTGGAGTAAGATTAGACTTCGTGGCTTCCTCTGGTTGCGGCAATGCTCCCTGTCTCTCCTCCCGGGCTGAGTTAGTATTGGATTACAGGTTCACACGCTCGCTCGCAGACCGCCCGTCGCCCCAACCAATTGCTCCATTCATCCCAGCGCCGGAGACGGCCGTCGGCCTCTGATTGGTTATCAGCGCCGGTTAGGGAACTTTCCCACGGCCAGCGCGTGCTGACAGCCGGCCAGCCACTCCTCATCACCACCGGGAAACACAGGGGAGAGGAGGATTTGGGGTGGTGGGGTGTGGAGGCCGTGACGGACCGAAAGTCTATTGGGCCGCTGTCAAAGTTTCTCCAAAGATCATCTATTTTTTGAAGATCAATCACTCTGGTGTCATAAAATGCCACTGATCAAGAGATTTAAACAGGCTAAGATGGGGAAAGTTTCAGAAAGTTAAAAATATTGGTCCCAAACCAAGCTTGTAAGGAATCAAAAAGAGGAAAATCCGTAAGTGCAAAGAATTTTACGAGATTTGCCAAGCAGAGATTATGTATGGAAAAATTAGATCAAAAGGCCTATACATGGCCCTATATCAATATTATCAGTAATGTAGCTTAATACTGTATATTGCCTATTCATGTAATAATTTCAGGCAACCTCTAGATATAAGTTTATAAAATCTACATAATTACAGAGTGCAGCTTGTGCATATGTTTAATATAGCTACTAAACTCAGATTTTGTATGGCTAGAAATATAGGCCATATGAAACTGTAATAAATTAAATTGCAAACTGTAAAGAAATACTACACATGCTTATATAACATGATAAACACATTACATTATGTGTTCAGGCATATATGTTAATAGTACATGAACTTTTTTTGTGTAGTGTCCAAGCTGCTTTAAATGAAATTTCAGTCTCACCTTTTAAGCAAACATCAGAGAATATGTCACAGATTAAAGCCTTATGTAGTGATAGTTCTTTTTTTTTCTATTTCAAAAGCAATTTCTGAAAGTGTAAAACAGCAATCTTAAGCTGCAGTGTCCCAGTCACCAATTGGTTCTTGCGTATGAAATATTTTACAGCATCCAGAAGTCAGAGTGAGACGTCTGTCGCTATTTTTTTCCTATTTAATTTGCCGAAAGCGCACAAGGACGCGTTTGGGCTAACTGCGCTGTCACTCACAGGCAGTTCTGCTTCATGATTGGCTGGCTGCCATGAGAACCCCGCCCCAGCTGCCTGGCAGCAGTGTTGAAATTACACCGTGGGAAAGTGTCGCACTTCTAACGGAGGCGCTCCGGGCAAACCTGAGCAGACGCACGTCTGGAAAGCACAAGCACACTGAAGGACTACTGTGGACCGAATCAACATGAAAAGGAATCACGATTTTAGCTCCTCGGACAGCGAGTTGGACGAGACGATTGAAATCGAGAAAGAAAGTGCAGATGAGAATGGGTAAGTTTTTGGGACCTAAACTGACTTTTCTCATACATTTCTGCTTTAAAGTGATTACTTTCGTGCGTAAGTTAAGTGATCAAGTATACCTGTAAAATCAGTTTTAGAGCTTTAATATGAAAGCTTCAGATGAGTATTTTCTGAACGTTGCTGTTAAATGTTTGGCAGGAATATGAGCTCTCCTCTCGGGTCCTTGTCACCCTCAACATCCACTCAAGTTCAGGCGAGGAAACGGCGTCGAGGAGTAAGTATATGTTGTTTATTTATTTGTTATTTTTCATTAAATGCAGTTGCGGATATATTCCGTTGTTTCACTGAAATGCTTATACATGCTCCTTTTCTGCAAGTACTGAATGTACTAACGTGTGGTTTATTTCTGCTCAGATAATTGAGAAACGGCGCCGTGACAGAATCAACAACAGTCTGAGCGAACTCCGCAGGCTGGTTCCCAGCGCTTACGAAAAACAGGTAGCTTAACTAACAGTAAATAAGGGAAAAACACTGTATCTTAGAACCAAAATATAACCCTCTGTGTTCCTTTTTTGTTTGTTAGTTTGTGGATTTTTAAATTGCATTTCTTGTCCCTAATCTCTGCAGGGATCAGCCAAACTGGAAAAAGCTGAAATTTTGCAGATGACAGTAGACCACCTGAAGATGCTTCATGTTGCTGGAGGCAAAGGTATGAGATCTGATAATTCATTTGATAGATAACTACATGTGGAAAAAGGTACATTTGTAGGCCGGTCGTGAAAATTTCCTCCTTGATTTAATAAATATAGAAGTAATTACATATATGTGTAAGTCATTTAGCAAGAAATAATGTCTTATTTTCTGCTCTAACTTGTCTATAGAGTGGATCTTTAATAAACTGCTCTTATTCCTCTTCCAGGTTACTTTGATGCCCATGCCCTGGCAATGGACTACCGAGGCTTGGGTTTCAGGGAGTGTCTGGCTGAGACAGCCCGCTACCTGAGCATAATTGAAGGCTTGGACAGTACAGACCCTTTGCGGATCCGCCTGGTGTCCCACCTTAACAACTACGCCAGTCAGAGAGAGGCCCACTCTGGCCTGAGTCACTTGGCGTGGGGTTCTGCTTTTGGCTCTCCTCCGGCCCACCTGGCCCATAGTCTGCTCCTGCAGCACCAACAGGCAGCAGGACCTTTGGCCCCTCTTCCCCGCAGTGCTACCAGCAGCCCACAAACTTCTGGCATGGCATCCACAACCACTTCATCCTCCTCTTCTTCCTCCTCTTCTTCATCATCCTCATCAATCGCAGAGACACACATGCCAGGCAGGTGTAGCACCACACCTCACTCTGACCAAGGTCCAATTCGGGTGCCCTCCACCACTGCAGCTCCTACCACCGTCCTGCACCCAGCTTTGGTCCCCTCCACAGCCTCCAAACTGTCCCCTCCTCTCTTGTCGTCACTCTCATCATTCCCTTTCCCCTTCAGTGCTTTCCCAATCATCTCTCCCACCACGGCCATCAGCACCCCAGCACCAACATCCAGTATTGGAAAACCGTACAGACCTTGGGGGATGGAGATAGGAGCTTTCTGACTGAAGTGAAAATCTCAATACAATCTTGCTAGACTCAACTCACTACCAAGCTGAGCTGGACTTTAATGGACAACGTTTTTGATTTCCTTTTGCTTAAAAAAATGACTATTTTTTCTATTATGCTGACATCCCAGAGCACATACACTCATAGCTATAGTATTTTTATTTTTTCTTGTGGTAATGTATTGTGTTTTGTATAGAAGAAAAAACAGTAAGGAGGGACACTACGACTTAAAAGCAACAAGAGTGATTTATTGTGCTGATTGATCTCTGTTCCTGCCCATCCCTTTAGAAGTTCCAACCGTTGGTGTCAGTCTATCAGGAATGACTTTTCCAGATGGTCAAGCAGTCGCCTGTCAAGTTCCTGGGTGAAACAGCCTTCTTTGTTTCACCCCACCCCACCCCACCCCACTGAAACACCCTGTTTTGATGCCCTGCTTACAGAGAGAGAAGTGGGGGAAGGGGACTGTGAAAGAAGGGCTTGAGGTGATTCAGAGTGACCCCCCTTTTTACAGCATTTTATGGGGTGGAATAACTGAAAACAGGTGTTTGTTTGACTAAACAGAAGTTTAGATACCAGCTTGGTTGAAACAAACGTAACTATAATTTACTCACAACCCCCACCGATGCTCATATGGTCCTCCATTGTCAAAGTTTCCTTCCTTTAAGTTAACTTTTGTTTCTTCAGCACATTTGCGTCTTTGATGTTTACAGTCAGGGTTTCTCCATGTTTCACCAGTTTAACTCTCCCTTTTCAGTGAACTGATGTAACATCTATCACCTAACATTTAATGTATTTCCTTGTACTCTTTCAACAACAGCATTCTCAGTCTGTAATGACAAATAGTAGAGGAACTATCGGTAACAACAGTTTTTGGAAAAAAAAAAAAAAGAAAACTGTAGAGACATTTAGATCTGTTCCCTCTTCCTTTCCACCTGATATTTATGTCTCCTGGTAGACCTCAACTGAGTTTATATATTTCATGGTTGCACAAAGCACAAGCAAGCACTGAAAATTCTGATTTTTAAGCTTTTCTAAAATTGTTGCTGGTGGTAATGACAACTTTTATGTAATAAAAGAGTAATGATAAATCACACATGGATTTATGATTGAGTTTTATGTGTTCATGTTGTTCTTATATGCTTTGGTGTGCGTACATGTAAAAGGGTACATACATAGCCTATGTGCATTTACTGCATGCATATTTGCTTGTATGTGTGTCAGTTTGTGTGTGTGTGTGTGTGTGTGTGTGTGTGTGTGTGCATTTATGTTTTATGTCACTTATGGGGGCTTTGCTTCATTATGGAGACACAATTCACATACCCATAACATAGCTTTTTAAATTTGAGGGTTGTTTTAACGTTAAAAGATCAGCTTTTGTCACATTTTAATGGTCCAGGTAAGTTAATATTAGTCATGAGTTCTGTTCTGAAATTTTTGAGGACCACTTTCCCTTTGAAATAAAGAAAAAAAGCACAACACACAACATGAAAAAGGAAAGTAAACGGGTGTAAATACACATATGGCCAGCTATATAATGCGCAATAAAAATATTGTAGTTATTTCTGTGCACACATAAATGTAAATTTAATACAAGCCTTCAGTTAAATATTTCCTAAATCAGAAGAGAGAGAGAGAGAGAGAGAGAGA